>PVJA010043384.1:0-16790 GCA_004027025.1 Myocastor coypus | reverse complement strand
TTGTAAAAATATTCATACATTTTACAACCTATATATGATAATATGATATTGTAAGAATTGATATACAAACTCAATATAATTGTGAGCAAATCAGATTTCGAAAAGATTTTAACTTATAAGTACTCAGACAAAGGTCTTCTATCTAGAATCTACAAAGAACTAAAAACCATTAGGGTTCCAAAATTCAAAGACCTAATCCAGAAATGGACATCTGAGATGAACACAGACTTCTCAGAGAAAGAAATGCAGCAAGCCTATACATACATGAAGAAATGCTCCACATCACTAGCCATTCATGAAATGCAAATCAAAACAACACTTAGATACCATCTCACCCCAGAAAGAATGGCTATCATAAAGAAATCAATCAGCAACAAATGCTGGAGAAGTTGTGGGGAAAGAGGAACCCTTGTCCACTGCTGGTGGGAATGCAGATTGGTGCCACCATTATGGAAAGCAGTGTGGAGGATCCTTACAAAACTAGACTGAAAATCCCATTCAATCCAGCTATCCCTCTACTGGGAATTTTCCCAAAAGAACTGAAAACATCATACCATAGCGATATCTGTGCATCTATGTTTATAGCAGCTCAATTTGTAATAGCCAAATCTTTGAAGCAACCAAAATGCCCATCATTTGAAGAATGGTTGAAGAAAATGTGGTATTTTTATACAAGGGAATATTACTCAGCCATAAAGAATGATAAGCGGTAGATTTCATATATAAATGGATGTATATTGAACACATACTCATTAGTGAAATAAACCAGACCTACATGTATCAATATCATATAGTCTCCCTATTATAAGAACTCTAATTTTTTTCTTTCCTTACCAAAAGCAATTGGAAGGTATATCATGTACACACCCTGTGCTCTGTATAGCTATTGTGAGGACAATATGCAGTGTGTCAACTGTTAATAAAAAGTAATGTTTAAAATTGACATGATTTCCTTACAAATTAAAAGTAATACCTTACTATATGTCTTAACGAAAAATTTGTGAGCAAAATACCAATGGCATACTTCATGGAAATAGAAAAAAAAATATTAAAATTCATTTGGAACCAGAAGACACCTAGAGTAGCAAAATCAGTTCTTGTCTACAAAGGCAAGGGAGGGGACATCCCATTCTCTGATTTGAAATTATACTTTGTTGTGGTTTGTATTTAGTTGTCCAATCAAAACCTCATGTAAATCATGAGGCTGTCAAGCGCACAGCTCCAGGGGCGGGGTTTGAAGGGGCATGGCCAAGAGAGGTGCGAATAGTTAAACTGACATCATGTGCTATCAGAGGTCCTTCCTCCACCCCCACAAAGTGGTGGTCTCTCAGAGGTATGGAGCAAATCATCCTGGATATGGTGTCGTAGAGTCTCAAGGCCTTGCTACATAATTTAGGCTGCTTTAAATTATGAAACCTCCAGTAACTGTGAGCTAAATAAACCTTTCCTCTCCTAAGCTTGTGCGTTGGGTATTTGTCCCAGCAATGAGTGAAAAATAACTAAGACATACTGCAAAGCTACCATGATAAAAAAAGCATGATAACAGAAAAAACAGAGCTAATGATCAACAGAACAGATTAGAAGATGCAGATATAACTCCAAATCTACTTGGGTACCTTATCTTCAACAAAGAGCCAAACACATTCATTGACTGAATGACAGCTCTCCTAATAAATGGTGTTGGAAAAACTGGTTTTCCATATGCTGAGGATTAAACATAGACCCATATCTCATACCAGGTGTTAAACTAAAAGCAAAATATATCAAATACATAAAATTTAAAACAGAAACACTAAATATGTGAGAAGATAGAATAAGTAGAACTCTTTTTATATTTAATTTTATTTGTAGATTTTTAGGTATACATAATGATGACATTCATTATAGGGAATTTGTACTTGTACATGATAATACTTGATTCTTTTTGTTTCCGTACTCTTTTGAGTACCTCTTCCCCTCCTTATTTACAAAAGCTTTTCTTTCTATTTCTCTTTCTTTTCTCATCATTCGTGCTTTTCACCTCCTTCCTTCCACCCTCTACCTGTGTAATTCTGCTCTTGAAGACATAGGTATAAGAAAGACTTTATGAACAAAAGCGTTTTTGCATAAGAAATATTACAAAAATCAATAGCTGAGATCTTATTAAAAAGCTTCTGCTCAGCAAAATAAACCACCAACAGAGTGATAAGGCAATCCACAGAATAGGAAAAAAATTACTGGCCATTCCTCAAAGTACTAATATAAAAAACATCAGCTTTCTCCAAATTTCAAGACATAGTCAAAAATGATCATATAAAATAAATATATATTTCTCAGATGAAAAAGTACAAACAGCAAACAAATATTTGCAAATATGTGCAACACCACTGGCAATTTGGCAAATGCAAATTAAAACAACATGAAATTCTTTCTCATTCCAGAAACAATGGCTATTGTGAGGAAACCACCACCAAATGCTTGGAAGTTTGTGGGAAAAAAGAACCCCTTCTCCACTGTTGATGGTAGTGCTAATTGGTGCAACAAATATGGGAACCCTCATGGAAATTCCGCAAAAAACTTAAATTAGAGGTTCCATTTGACTCAACTACTCTGCTTCTTAGTATCTTAAAAAATTTCTAAAGCATCATACCACAAAGATATATAACACCAATATTTATAGCAGCATGATTTGTAATAACTAAATCCTGAAAACAGCCTTGACATCCACCAACAGATGAATGATTATAGAAGGTATGCTTTTTACATACAATGGAGTGCTACACTGCCATAAAGAAGAATAAACTTAAGAAATTTTTAGATAAATGGATGTACCTCGAGACCGTACTTTTAAGTGAAATAAATGAACACACATATTTAAATATGATGCTGTTTCTCTTGTGTGAGAAACCAAAAGTGTAGTTAAAGATGAAGATGTTATTGGGGAGTAGGAAGAAAATGTTTAAATGGGAAGGGAAACTAGGGAGGAAAGAAGGGGATGGGAAGGAAAAGAAAAGGATAAAAAGAATAATTTTCGGGTAAAAAAAATATTTAAGGAAAAAAATTGAAGGAAAATTTTTGTAAATAAGGAAGAAGGATTTAATGGAGAAGAGGGGATCCGTATGATGAATATAATCATTACGTTCATCAAAAGCATGCCAATAGCGGCTAGAGAGATAGCTCAGTAGACTAAGTGCTTGCCTGACAAACTCAGTGTCCTCAGTTCAATCCCTTGTACTGAAAAAAAAAAACCATACCAATAAGATTACATTTTTTAAAAAGTAGCTGAGTGTAGTGGTGCACGCTTGTTATCTCAGCACTTGGGAGGCTGAGGCAGGAGGATGGATGTGAGTTCAAGACCATCCTGGGCTACAAAAAGTGAGCTCAGGGACTGAACTGCATAATGAGACCCTGTCTCAAAAAGACAAAGAAGACCAAAAAAAAAAAAAAAAAGCACGAAGTTAAACGTATCTTTCCTCCTTGAAGTTGTGAACCTCAGGTAACAAGTCCCACCAACAAGAAAGTAACTACTGAGACACATGGTAAGAATAACTCTTCTCTGAAATTGTGAAGAAGGAACTTTGTGCTAGTCTCACAATAATGCTTTACACACCAAAATTTATGACAGAGTAATGATATGTGCTTCTTTAACATAGGAAAAGCATTCAATCATAATTGCATGAAATGTAAGCATGGTTTCAGGCCTCCATTGAGATTCTTGGCATATGTTTGCTCTGAAAAATCAGGATTTCTGTGTTGGAGGACACAACCTTTTGCAAAATTGTTACTGAGAAAATGCTCCCTAGGGTTTATTTCATTTTTTTGTTATTGTCATTGTAGGAAGTAGACAGACTGTTAAGGCAAAAGTGAATCTAGATTATGGGATTTGTGGAATGATAAGTGCAGGGGAGCAGTGAAGAGCTGTCTTTGTAATAAACTTCCTAAAATCTGTGCCTTTGCAAATCCAGATGATTTTTAGCTATACTGGGAAAGTGATGCAGTTATTAGTTTTCATCATTTTAAACAACTGGGATAGTTACTGTGATTTGTCCTGAAAATCCCCAGATTGTGTCCTTGGCGGTTGACTTCTATGGACACTACCAGCCAGAAACCCTTTCCTTCTGTCTCTCAGTTGTATTTGGGAATAGGCTAGAGATTGGAGATGGAGAAAGAGCATAGTTTAATAATTTTCTTTATTTGATGCAGGGCTGGTCTCCTTCTTTATATTTCTTGTTAATAGTGAAGTTTTTCTATTGTCTGAGCTCCACCTGGAAAACCATTCTTTCACAACTCCAGATTTCACAGTGTTCTGCTATTATGATTTTATATTTTAACTTTTGAACTGTCCACTGTTGTTCCTTTAACTCTGCTCATAGCCTTTAAATGTACTCATCAGTTAAACTATTTAATTTAGCTCTCTGGATGTAATGCCCATTTCCTATTGGAATCCTAACCAAAACTCTAACATGTTCCAGGCAAACTTTCTAGGTGTTGTTTGTCTCGCAGCTGGTAGAAGGAATAAATTAAGGCAAGACAATAGACAAACTCATTGTCAAGGGTTTTATTTACTCCTAGTTCAGACAGACACCAAGAGCTTTGCCTGGATTCTTATATTTTTGTGTTCACATTTTAAAATTTGAGCTCAAGGGGCCCGGCGGGATGGCTCAGTGGTCTAAAGTGCCTGCTTGGGAAAGCTTGGGCAGCTGCAGGGACCGCGGTTCGATTCCCGGCACCACATGCTGCGCCAGCCCTGCTCTCGGGGTGGGCTGAGCCGGCCATAAAAATGAGTGAATAAACAAACAAAGGCTCTGAAACAAGAAAAAAATAAATAAATACAATTTAAAAAATAAAATAAAATTTGAGCTCAATCCTTCTCTACTTTTTTCATCCAAATTTTGATGTGTCCTTCCTAGGCTTCCAGGAATACCTGTTTGCTCTTTTACTCTTTCATATACTTAGGGCAGGGTCTACAGGGTCTATAGGGTTTCACTATGTAGATGAGACTCATAGTGATTCTCCTGTTTACAGCCTCCCAAGCGCTGGGATTACAGGTGTGTGCCACCACACCCAGTCTCAATTGCCATCATAGTGTGCCCTGGTGGGCGGGGCCAGCTTGGCACACTGGGGATTGGACCATAGCCACTGTGCTCTGCCTAAGCAGGCACTTTAATCCGCTGAGGTATCTGACTGGACCAATTCTTCATTCTTTAGAAATTACCTTTCACTCAGACCTGTCAACTGTTTCTCATCCACCTAATACAGTGAAATGTTGGGTAGTCCATGTTTTCACCCAGTTAGACTTATATTCCAGTTCCAGCTTTGCTATTCCCCAGCTGGAACCTCAGTTCCATTCCCTGTGAAATGGTGATGAATGATGCCTTTCTGGGGTTTTAATCAAAGTTAAAATTGAATAAAGTTGGACTGGTAAGATAGCTTAGTGGACTAAGTTCCTGCTTAGGCAAACACAGGGACTGGGATTCAATCCTCAGCACAGCATGCCATACTGGTTCTATCCTAGGGGCATACTGAGACAGCAAATGACACAGGGTGGCAGAGCATGCCTGTAATCCAGTGATAGGAAAGCTAAAAAGAGGAGGATCACTACAATCCCTGGCTGTGTAGTGAGACCTTGTACCAAATACATAAATAAAAAAATAATCAAGAGATTAGTTTTACTGTGTATATGACTCAATAAGTGATAGATCTTTTTTCTTCCAGGTAAATCTTCTTAATTTTCAATACCAAAAAATATCTGATTATAGTTTTTCTGATAATGAATTATTTTACATATGTGTGGACCACCTTTTCTAGAAAATATAGCTCCTTGAGGGAAGACACCATGTTTCTATATAGCAACTAGAGAATGAGCATTCA
This sequence comes from Myocastor coypus, assembly GCA_004027025.1. Classification (NCBI taxonomy): domain Eukaryota; kingdom Metazoa; phylum Chordata; class Mammalia; order Rodentia; family Myocastoridae; genus Myocastor; species Myocastor coypus. The sequence goes on along the minus strand of PVJA010043384.1, from coordinate 10,940 downwards.
GACCAGAAGGTTCTATTGTATTCTAGAAATGCAATGTTCCCAGAACCTGTTTGCAAAGGTACAGATTCAATTTGTTGAACAGTTTGTGTCCACTTGGAAGATACCAATCCAGTGTGCTTATTCACTAGTCTAGTCACAGAAATGTTTGAGACTGACCCCTGGGAAAAGATAAATAGAAATCGTAAAATGCAATTTGAAAACTTTTACTCTCAACTTATTTGAATTGACAACATTTGATAAACATACATGCTTTGTGACTGCCAACAGGTCCAACTCACAATTGGAACATTATTAAGACCACAACCCCTCTGTCATTATTATACATTGCTCTAGTTCTGAATATGTTAATGAATGTTTATTTGTTCCCCTTCTCCTCTTGTTGCTATGAATCTCAGTGCAAAAGCTTATGTTACTATGGAACGGCTCCTCATTCACTTATGTTGAAGTCATGAACATCACAGCAAAAGAAGACTGAAAACCCAAACCAATGGCACCTACAGTATTGAACAGCCAATAGTAAGAGGAAAACCATATCCTTTCAGTGATCCAGCTTCATAGTATGTGTTATAGAAGTTGTTTCAGAAAAACTGCTTCAAATTTCTAGTCGAAAATTGAACTAAGTAAGTAATCTGTGCCTATCCTGTCTGCATTTCCGTGAGTGAGAGAATCCTGCCAGTGTGAGAACTGTTGCTTTTATAGACCCTAGAGTTTGAAGTCAGTCCTTTAAGCCTTTTTAGGTTTCCAATTATATGTTGAACTCAGTCTTGAGCCTCTGGGAGAAGAAGAAGATGTAATCTCTGCACTCAAGGAACCAGATGAATCTATCATATGAGGCCATCAACCGATAGCATCAGGATCTATGCAATGAGGAACCACAGTACATGAGACATACACAAAGGACTCCTAGACTTAGAGAAAGAAGCCATCAGTAAGCACTGAATAGAAAGTATTCAGTATATACTTCTTGATTAGGAATAGAGGGAAGGAATAAGGGAGAAGGATTTCATAGAATACAGAGGCTTGGATTCTGAAGATAGAACAGTCCAAGAAAACACAGATGTTAGCCAAGGGGAAGGGCCAGAAGGTGGGTGTGTATACTGGGAGAAAGCTCATTTGGAAGAGTCCAGACAGACAATTGTAACTTTCTCTCTCAAAGGATGAAGCTCCAAAAAGAAATGATAAATTTCTGCAAGCTCTAGGACTTTCTTGGCCAAAAGTTCAGGGAAAAAAAGCCCAGCTGGACTGTGGCATGGAGTGTGATGGTGGGGTTCAAGTTTAGACTTAGCAACAAAAGAGACTATGAGAGGTAGGAGATTAACATACAAGCTCTAAATGTCCCATTCATCTCTGGTGAAGTCAGGAGGCATGGCAGAAACTCCCTCCAGTTTGCTAGTTTCCCTCATCCCTGGTTCTGAGAAGAGTCACACTATGAGTGGAGATTCTGCTATACGTGGACACAGGAGCACAGCCCCTCAAAATGTCAAATCTGTTTACTTTGTTTTATCACTAACCTAGTCTTGGACAGTTTTAGACTCTGCAGTTGGATAACCTGTTGATACATGTAGCAAATAGAAGGGAGCCTAGTAGTCTCCAAATCCACAAATTTCTACTAAATCTGGAAGAAAAAGGATCAAACCACAATATTGTTGAGCGCAGAGTTTATGCTTCCTCTACATCCCCATAGTAGAGTGCTGGCACATAGTAAGTGCTCAAGAAATGGCTATACTTTGTCACACTAAGAGATGAGAACTCTCTTCCTTTACACTAGTAATGTGGTGTAACACAAGAAGAGGTCACATCTAGGGCTTCCCAATCTGCTTTAATAATGGCCAGAAAGAACTCTTGAAGGTTGTAAAAATAAAGGCAGGCTTTAGCGACTCACTCAAATGGACAAATTGTTCTTTTCTCTCTTCTTTTTTTTCTCTTTTTTTTTTTGTCTTTTTGAGACAGGGTCTTGCTATGCAGTTGAGGCTGGCCTTGAACTCACTTTTGTAGCCCAGGCTGGTCTCGAACTCGCACCAATCCTCCTGCCTCAGCCTCCCGAGTGCTGGGATTACAGGCGTGTGCCACCACGCCCGGCTTTTTCTCTCTTCTATACATTGATCTTCTATATAAGAATGTGGTCTTTGTTTATCTTAAACAAAGTAGAAAACCACTGTTATAGACAAACACAGTTCAGGCTATGGATTAAAAATAGGAGCAGAAAAGGACAGAACTAAAAAGTGATAGTAAATTTCACATACAGTAAAAGCTGGTGAAATGTCACAATGGGAGCTCCAGCAGTGGGCTTAGTTGGAGGGTGGTGCTAAAGTGGAAAACTAAGAGCTTAGACTGCATGAAATGGAAAAAGGAGATGTCTGCAATCTTTACATCCCCATTTATCTCCAGCAGAGCAGAGGTCTGTGGACGGGTGAAAGAGGCTGCTTCTAAGTGATCTCTGGACTAGTTACTTCATAAAAACTAAAGGGAAATTTTTGAAATGGTACAAGGCTGAAGATAACAAAGTACTGAAACAAAATGTACTGAATTATTATGATAAATCTTTTCATCTAATTTTGTGCATCTTAATTTTTGTATACTGAACATGGTTTTTTTTGTGTGTGTGGCTATTTTCGTACACCTTAGAAGCAGCCCCACATCTCCAATCAAAGATTGTCTTGACCCATAAGGTCTAATTCATTTGGCTAAGATAGTAATGGTTTCTTATGTATGCACATGGTCTTCCACCTCACAACAATTTGTCTAAGGGTAATGATGTGACTACTGCCCTTCAAACCACACTACGGGGCCCAGCGGGATAGCTCAGTGGTCTAAAGCGCCTGCTTGGGAAAGCTTGGGTGGCTTCAGGGACCGCGGTTCGATCCCCAACACCACATGCTGCGCCAGCCCTGCCCTTGGGGCGGGCTGAGCCGGCCATAAAAATGAGTGAATAAACAAACAAAGGTTCTGAAACAAGAAAAAAAAAAATAAAAAATTCTTAAAAAAAAAAGCACACTACGCATATCTCACTACTTGACCCCAATCATGCACATAAGACAACATGTCAAAAAGGCCTAAGGGCCTGAGCTATCAGGCAAACCGGGAGGATGATACTAAAAACACTTCTGTGGATATACTCACTGGAATCCCATCTGTGCCAAGAAAGCCAGGAACTCCCACAGGACCCTAAAAAGAATAAGAAGAGGATAGTAAGACCCATTTAATTGGTGATCATTAAATTTGATCATTTTATGTTATTTAAATACCTAAGTTGTGAAACTGTAACTAATAATCTATCAATTTCATCTGTCCAGAGTTAAAGTCTGTGTAATAGTTGGACATATCTACTATCCTAGAATGAGAATGCCTCCTTCACCAATAAAGATAACAGGAAGTGATTACCAGGAAGTTACATGTTTTATAGCTTCTGCCAACTGTGTTGTCTTGTTCTCTACTCCACCTTCAAGAAACCATTTGCTTCTACCCAGGGCCTTGGACATATCTATGTACTGAGAACAGTTCTTAGGAAGTATAACTAAGTCCTGAAATTAAGGGAATCAATTTGTCACATTCACATTTGGAGAAAACTATCATTATGAATATCCTAGTCATACACTCCTTCTTCACTCAGCTCGTTAAATAGTGTCATTTACCCAAATGGCGCAGGAGTAGTTCTTGCTTATCCCTAAAGAGCTTTTTTTAGCTTCTTGCTAGAACATTAGAGTATTCACAAAGACAGATAGCATCTATCTTCAGGAACCAGAGGTACGCGAACCTCTTGATTTGATAAAGTGTGCTTTCCATGACCTCTTAGTTCACTCTATTTCTGAATACAACCTTTGGGTGACCTTACAAGTGTACAGTACCCTACTTCCCTGAACTGTGACTTATAATCTCCTGTTCACTTCAAAGGTCCAGTGTTAATGGTTGTGCGATAATGGAATTTCATTATCATCCCAGAATGACAATTCCTTCTTCTCCAATAAGGTTAACAGGAAGTGATGAAAGTAGGGAGGGAAGGTAAGCTGAGCCACTAAGCACAGCTGGCTAGCCATCATGACATTATCACTCTCCTTTTCTGTATGCCTTTCTGTGTATTTGTGGTGCAAATTGCCTGCAAGCATTCTGACCTCTCATTTTCTGGTCTCTTTCCTTGGATTTCTAAATTCTACTGCTCAGGTGATAGCAATCCTAAGGCTTGCTTGGTTCAAAGACCCATGACTTCTCACCACAGGGAGCCTACTTATTGGGAAGATAGCTAATGTATTTATTTTATAGTTTGCTTGCTGTGAAAGCCTCCTAAGAAATGGAGATGATCTCTCATCAAAGTAGGAAGCACCATAATGAAGTATTCAGGAACAATATTACTTCCATAAATAAGCAAAATGGAGATCAGTTGCTTTTACCTTTCATACTTGCACCTACACATCACGGAACAATCAAGCATATGATGATCCTACCTTGTCTCCTTTTGGTCCATGTGGACCCAGAGATCCTGGGAAACCATTTCCTCCTTTTAGCCCTGGTAATCCAGTAGGTCCAATAAATCCTTCGGGACCAGTGGGGCCTTGAATTCCAATTGGTCCAGGTCTCCCCTAAGATGGACAAAAGAACATAATTTGTCAGTGGAGGACCTAACATCAACAGTTCCCACTTTCCCATGCACAAAGTATGCTATCACCACTTCATGAAATAATTTTGGCTTAGAGATCTGTGAGGCATGCCAAAGTTCCAGACATGGATCAGAAAGGCTATTTTAGGGACTGCTAAGCTTATTTGGATAGAACGCATTTTATAAGCACATTTAATAAGACTCATGTACACCAAGATCAACTTCATACTTCTTAGGAGATTAGTTATTCCGGCTTGATAATAGTGTCCTCTTCTAAGTTAATGCCAGATCATTCATCAGACTGTCAAGACAGTAGAAGAACAGAATGCTGGAGAACATTGTGGCATTTTATAACCCCAAATGGCCAACTCATACTTGCACTGAAGGGTGGAAGTGATTGTGCCTAAAGCATATGGCCCCAGGGGGCCAGAGAGGGGTGACCCATGGGCTGGTCAGAATGTCAGAATTCATCAGTGTTGGTTGATCTCAGGACTGCATCACTGCATCTGGCATGATACAGGGAACACACACACACACACACACACACACACACACACACACACACTAACTGTTTACTTGATATTCCTTACTATTTATCCCCCCCATTTGTGTAGTGTTGAATGTGTAAAATATAAAGAGCCAGAGAAATCAATTTAAGTATTAATTATGTTAGTAAGAGTGAACAGCCAGGGGATTTTGAATGCCCTGGACATAAAATGTCTGTAACAATTAAATCTGAGAGTTCAGGCTGACATTTTAAAGTAGACTGAGACTGAGAATTAACCTCAGTGGGTGAAACACAGGCAGGCTGGACTATCATTTAGAACAAATCCCAGTAGGGGCTGAATTTTCTTGGCAGAAAAATGAAAACCATTAGTCATGTACATTACCTCTCAGAGAACACAACACCATATGAGAGAGAAAGCCTATTTTCATAAATGCTTCCCATCTCCACCTCCTGCCCTCTTTACTGACTGCCTGTAATTGCCTACAAATCTGTGAAAAACTCTGGAAAAAGCCCATTAAATATGCCCTTTACTACTCACTTCAAGGTTTACTTTTTAAAGGCTGAAAACAGGATAGATGACTTATATAGTGGTTAGAGTTGGCTATTAGAGATACAAGTGACCAACAGTTGTGCTGGTCTTTTTCAAAATAATTTCAGTGAAAAAATCAAGTTCATGAAGACCTAGGACTCTTACAAAGATGTGAGACATTCTTTCCATGACCTCTACAAATAGTGCTAGGCAACACGCTGTTTAACAGACTTACTTTTGTGAATTATGTGGGTATTCAGTTTTTAAACCACCGTCTCTCACTGTTAGAATTTTTTTTAAAACAACCTGGTTGTTTACTATTCTTTTAATTATAAAAACTATATATGTGTATATGTGTATATGTGTGTGAATGTGTATAGACTAAAAAGAAAAAGAGCAGTAGTTTCAAAAAGGGCTGTGTTGAGGAGAAATGAGGAAATCAGATACTATGGGCCTGCTTTTGAGGATGTATATATAAGCCATAACAAATAGTACAAGTCTGGAATGCTGTAAGCACTGGAAGAATACAAATTCAGGGCTGGGCCACACAGGTTTACAGAATGTTTTCACAGGACCTATGATGGGGGAGTCATAGACCATTTGGGGAAAACTGACTGAACTCCAGTTGAAGTGAGCATAGGAAGTTAGATAGGAAGTTGCAGAACTGATGTGTAGATCTAGAGCATGATTTGGGAGGAGAACAGTACTCAGGGCTAAAATCATTGAGGATCATTCAGAACATGTTTGTCTCAGCAGGAGGCCAGAGCACTGTGCCTCAGACTAGAACACAGGAGGCAGATAAGGACCAGGTGTTGGAGAGGAGAGCATTATTCTGTGGAAAACAGGGCTAAGATAGGCCTGCTGAGGAGATACTATTAATAGTAGAGAATATTCAGTTGGTGTATTGAATGTTCAACCCAAATTCAAGCCCTGAAAATAGCTTTTACCACATCAAGAAAGGAGAGAAGGAAAACGCGATAAACCACTGAGCAGTTACTGAGAAAGTGGGTTGTGAGGTGCTCTAATTCCTGTCCTCCTCATACTATTAGATGAACTTGACTATTAGATGAAGTATTAGTGCTCATCTTTGGCACATGACGTAGCACAGTCCACCTCTGTTTCTTTGTCTTTATGAACGCAAGCCCAGCAGCAAGTATAAGGAAGAAGATATAGGCACGAGGCGATTCTAAGCTGGGCCTTAACAGGAACTCTGATTTCACTCAGCAAAAGCTATCTTCCTATTCTTTACTGGGTGGGCATATTGAATTTGCTGTCTTTGTTCCAGCCAGAAAACTGAAAGTAAGTCTCTTCAAGAACTCATCAATTTAAAAAAGTCAAATGTTTTTCAAAAGGGGATACTTACAAAGTCAGCCCTAAAAAGAAACATGACATTCTGCAGCTGGGTCCAGGTGTTTAGGCTGGTGGCCATATCAATAGCCCAGCTCATAATCTCTCAGACCTGCCTCAGGAAAGAAGCAGAGAACAGGCAATGTTTTATGGCTTCTGGGGTGCTGCTGGTCTTGAACTGCTTTGTCGTCATAGCACCAGAGACTTTTAGAAGTTACATTTAAAGGATATGATACAAGGATCCTCTTCATGCACTGACATCCTTACATACTTTGGTACAAAATTCCATAAAGAGGCCATGGCAAAGAAGATGAGTGACATAGTTCATATATATATATATATATATATATATATATATATATATATATATTGCTTTGTGCTTATAACCATATGGTCATTTGCCTCATCTCTAGTATACATGGTTTCTTTCTTAGTACCCAGTGTACTACTGAAGCTTAGTACCTTTTTAAGTCAGGGAGGGAACTGAGATTTTTCTTGTGGACTCTATTGGTGACACTTTTCTTAATGACCAGTAGAGGTCAGTGTAAGAACACAACAACTACGGACAAACAGGTGGGTGGGTGGGCCTTTTGCACTGCAGAGAAAAAGAAATCAAATCAGTGTCATAGAAGTCACAGACTGTTAGAGCCTGAAGGCCTTTAGAGACCATTCAATCTAGGATTTATTTTATACATAGGGCAAAGAGACTGAACGAAAGGGAAAGACTTGTTCAGGTCACATAGCTAGTAGGAATGTCATGGGACTGAAACCAGATTGTCTGCTACCAGTGAGTGGTTCTTATACTGTTCGCCAGTGGCAGATGGCCAAAAGGGGTCCTTCAGGCTACCTACCCGGACCTACCCCTGGGACACTCCCCATCAGTAGGCTGCAGCAGCCAGATGCTCACACGTCATTTCTCTCTTCCTAGCCCTGATCATTTCACAGAACTAATCCGAAACACCATTGCTTTTTGGATGGCTAGCAGCATTTCAATAGGCTTGGAGCACTGCCCTGCCTTGATACATATCATTTATTTTGGCAAATAGACCTAGACAGAGAAAAAGGGAGTCCTCTAAGACTCTCCAATAAGCTTCCCTATCTCCATCTGCTCAGAATTTTAAAGTGCACATCAAGGTGTAATTCTCAAAGAAAAGGGTTGCAAGCTGTGTTTAAGGCCTCGGAGTACAAAGTCACAACTTCTTCTGAGTCTGGCTGCCTCCTGCTGACTATGGGGACTGGGGTCAATGTGGCACTTCAGGTAACCTTTAATCAGGTCTAGACATTGAGGCAAAAGACACAGAAGCAGAGCTTTCCATAAAATACAGACAAATGTAGAAATAGCAGTTAAGAATCTTAATACCACATGCTCCAGTCTAGTAGGAATGTGAAACTGACAAAAGGGGTCTAATTTTTCGTGGCTCATCTCTTTTCTGTCTTTTCAGTGTTCTCCTCCTATAAAACCAAACTGCGTTCTTTTTTTTTTTTTTTTTTTGTCTGAGATAGGGTCTCGCTATGGAGTTGAGGCTGGCCTTGAGCTCACTTTTGTAGCCCAGGCTGGTCTCGAACTCACACAGATCCTCCTGCCTCAGCCTCCTGAGTGCTGGGATTACAGGCGTGCGCCACCACACCCGGCTCAAACTGTGTTCTTAAGAGCCTGAAATTCATTCGCATCAAGGCTTCAATGACTTATGACATCTTAGAGCCTTATTTTCCCTAAGGGAATTTGTAGTTTAATGGTAAGAAAACGTTAAGTTAGGGAATGCACATATTTATGAAAAGGGAAGGAAGAAGGTTGTACACGAGCCTTCTTAAAAATCCAGCTGTTGGGCCAAGGACATAGCTCAGTAGCTTGGGCCAAGGACATAGCTCAGTAGCTTCAGTGCCTGCCTGGAAAGCACGAGGCCTTGAGTTTGGTTCCTGGGACCAAGAAAAAGAAAGAAAGGAGAAAGAGAGAGAGAGAGAGAGAGAGAGAGAGAGAGAGAGAGAGAGAGAGAGAGAGAGAGAGAGAGAGAGAGAGAGAGAGAGAAAGAAAGAAAGAAAAATTCAGCTGTTACTTCAGAAGATGGGCCAGCACTGATAGGTAGACCTTGAGTCAGGTCTGCTTACTGTTATGTAGGACATATGTTTGGGCAACTGATTTATCCATTCTGAGCCTCAGAGGTTTAGAGGATTATTGTGAGTTGCTAGAAAAGTTAATCAATATAAAAGACTTAACAGATGAGACAAAATATAAGTTCTTTCTCCACTGAAGGTTTAATTTATGGTAAAATGGAGCAGTTAGAATTGGCTATTATGTTCCTTCCTCTAAATTTAGGCCAGAGAAATATACACATGATAAAGGAAACCACCCTCTGAGGCAGAGATGTGTGGCTGGGAATGAAAATGCATGTATGCAGGCAACCCACAACTATGATAGCATTGCCTTTGTCTTTAGAGATGTTACCCAGTTATCCTTGACACTTGGTTTCCCAGTGCTCTTAAAGTGACCTCATCTACATAATGATGACTTCTAAAATCTGGAACATTAGCCCAGATTTCTCTTCTGAGTGTATCAGATCCTTGTAGCCAACAGTTTTTCAGATCTCTCCACCTGGACAGTTCCATACCAACTCCAACTGAACACAACCCCAACTGAACTCACTGTTATAGCACATTCTTTAAATAAGCTCCTTTCTCCTGAGTTAATCAATGTGACCATCCATGAAGGTGACCAAGTTGGAAACTCTGGAGTCCTCCATCACATCTGCTTTTTTCTCATCTCTCACATGTCTTCCACTAGCAGAGTGTAAATTCCACCTTCAAAATATAACTCAAACCTGACCACTGGTCTTCTTATACCTTACTTCAGGTCTTCTTTAGGTCTTTCCTAGAAAGTTAGCACAGCCTCTCAAGTGGTCAGTCATCCTCCAATATTTTTTAAATTTTTTGTGGGACTGGGGTTGAAACTCTCAACCTTGTACTTGCCAGGCAGGCACTTGTACCACAGAGCTATCTCCCCAGCTGCAGTCCTCTGATCTTGTTTTTCCTCTTCTTTAACATTCGGTACCACAAGATTTCCGTATCATTTTGTATGTGCAAGATCCTATGCACCCTTAATGCTCCAACTAAGATATCAATCAGTTCTTTCAGGGAATGTTGTATGAATTCTTGCTCTACACAGGGTGACTAGGTTCCCTATTTATGTGTCCATGTCGATCAACAGACTGAGCTCCTTGAAGAGTTGACCTCTATTTTACTCATTGAATCACTTTGCTATTAAACACAATATTTTTGGCACAAAATGGGCAAATATTTGCTCAATGGGTGGACAAAAAAATGAATGAACACATACTGGGAATATAGGGCCCCAAGTATAACAATATCTTTGGAAGTCTAGATAGTCATAGTAGAATGGCATCAAGAAACATCTGCTCATGGGACCATAGAAAAGACTGCAGCAAAAGATTCAGAAAGTCATCCAGTTCAGGATGGAGAAACTGAATCCCAGAAAGAGAAAGTGACCTACTTAAGTATATCCAATATTAACTGTAGACTTTTAAAGAAACACAGCACTGTGATACTATTTACAGACTGAAAACAATAATGTTTTAATACCTGATATAGTATCTGAGCACTTTTGGTTCTCTGAGACATGAATAAAATGTCTTTGTGTTCCATGTCAATTGGTACCAATCCACTGAACAATTGTCTTTTCGCACCTATTCTGTTCCAGGCACTTGGATTTTAATAGTGGATAAGATATTGTTTTTGTATTTGGGGACCTATAGTACTCCTATCCTTTGAAAAGACATTGGTCATCTAACTCAACAGTTTTCATTTTGGGCTGAATTCAATGCTAGGCAAGTATGTATCTATTTGTGAGGGATAAGACAGTAACATACCGAGAAAACACACCACATGGCCCAACTTGTTGGGTGAAAGAAGATAGCATCATAAGAAGTGACTGGAGATAATATCATATGTTA
>PVJA010043383.1:0-16796 GCA_004027025.1 Myocastor coypus | reverse complement strand
TTTGGTTGGCTACTTCTGCCACCATTTTGTTGCTGTTCCGCCACCATGAACTGGATGCTCTCTGCCCTGCTCCACTCAGCCTTGGGCCAGTTGAATATGGACTGAAACCTCTACGAACTGTGAGCTAAATAAACCTTTCCTTCCTTCATTTTGAGTGTCGGGTATTTGTCCCAGCAACAAGCAAAAAGTAACTAAGACATATATGCTGGTGCCTCTTGTTGGAAGCCTGGTATTTGGAGAGACCTTGATGTTTAGAAGGCTTGTCCTAGGACTTGCCTTTGGAAAGATCCTCCTGGCTGCACTGTGGAAGCTGGCTAGAGCTGGGCTCTGAGAGGGCAGAAAGCCTGGGAAGCCAAAGTAGAGGCCATGGGGTGACTCCATCCAGAGATGGGCCAGCCTGAACCAGGACGGAAGCTGAAGAGAGAGACCGGAAGTATCACTGGCTAGATAAACTTCTTTGCAAGCTGTTCTCTGGAAGGAGTATGAAAGGCACAGCTAACCAGCCGCCATGCCTTGGGGCAAGGGTTCTGCACCAGGTGAATATTTTGCCACATTTCCAATTCCAGGAACCGGCTAGAAAAACACTTCTGCAATGGGGATGCACAGAGCCCACGGCCAGGAGCCTGGCTGCAGGGGAACTTGGCAGGAAGGAATCCTCTGAGGAGTGGTGCTGTGCTATGGAGGCCTGGTGGCTGCCAGCAGTGTGGAAGCCTTGGGCCTAGGCCTGCGCTGCCCTGAGTGGGAGCCAGCTGGTGCTGCCAGGGGTCCTGAGCCTGCCTTCTGACCATTTCCTGGGTGGAATATGCAAAAGATGCTGTGTTAGTGAGAAAAGCTGCTGCCTGTCTCAGGCAGAGGACAGAGGAAGGTCTGGGAGCTACAGCAGCTCCCTGCCACGTTGGCTTCTGGTTCCCCTAGGCAAGTGGGTGAGCTCTTGAGCCTCCTGTCCTTATCTACAAAACGAAGACATATGCATCACTCGTTTGCAAGAATAAACCACATGAATGAAGTACTTTGCCCAGCACCTTGTAGGAAGGGCCAGTGAACAACAGTTATTGGTCATGGCTCTCTAACAACTACAACTCCCAAGAGGTTGAGGAGATGGAGAGCAGCAGAAGCCCAGCTATCACATGAGAGGACAAGCAAAGAATAAGCCTCCTGCTGGGCGAGGGTGGTGGCACGCACTGCACACACCTATAATCCCAGCACTCAAGATGCTGAGGCAGGAGGAGCACTGCCAACTCAAGGACAACCCTGGGCTGCATCATAAGTTCGAGACCGGCTGGGGCCTCATCTTAGAAAGCAAACCCAAAGGGTAAACTTATACCACAAAAAAACATGCTTACTTTATATATCTAGGTATCCTGTAAAAGGATGACCCCTGTGTATTTGAAAACCAAATGTACACAGATTAAATCATCCTCAATGACTTAATCCTGGAGGCCTCTTCCCCAGAGGTATGGGGGGGCCTCTTTTGGTGATGCTAGTGATGCTAGCACTTATGCTATAGTGCCACTTACGTCACAGGACTCAAAGAGGAAGGTGCATTAGCTGTACCTGCCTTGATCCTCTTTCCTCTTTCTTAAGCTGAATCATTTCTCGAATCCCATTTTCAAGGTAGTACTTTGTAGATGATCTTAGACATTGGAATATACCATCTCACTTGCTCATTAAGCAAGCTAGGATTGTATATTAGAGTGAAATTTAAGTCCCTGTTGTCCAGCTGGGAAGACAGGCAGAGAAGAATAACATAGCTTGCTGAGGTCCCACAGCTGGGAAGGAATGGATTTAGAATCCAGATCCGGTTGGTCTCTCTTTTCACCTGGTGTTTCTTCAGCTCCCTGCTGTGAGCTCTGCTCAGGGGTGCGCTGAGCCCCCTACTCATGTCCACACAGAAGGGCCAGGAGTAGAAGATGCTGGGGACTAGGTAGCCACAGTGTCTCATAGAGCAGTGTTCGCTGAAGAATGTGGATGTCTTATCACTGAGTGTGGAAGCACAGAGGATAAATACTCAGGAGACTCCCTCCCCTTGTTCTCCACCCAGGTTGTGTGGGAAGGAATTCTGGGTCACAACCGCCATTGTTAGAATATCAGTAGCATGTTTTTCAGAGAACATCCTACGTGTCCTCCCACCCAACTCAGGACCAAATTCTTGGTGGCAGACAAAGGCTGTGTGCAGATTAGCCCTGGCATTCCTCACAAGCCTCCCCAATCCTCTTCTAGTCTACCACTCTCCTCCACAAAACCTGGCATAGTTGGATGGGAGTCTCTGGGAGCCCAGGAACTACTGCCCAGCTCCAGCCAGATGTGATGCTCCCTTTGTCAACCTGGTGGTCATGGGGCCAATTCAGTCTTCACAGATCATTGCTTTCCATTCTTTTGTGACAGGCTGACTGGGAAATTAATTCCCCTCTTATTTTACAAAAACTAAAAGGCACATTTGCACTGACCTGCGCAAGAACGTAAGTCCAGCTTTGAGGTCAGGTGCTCTATCTGGGGAGCCAGGATATAGGTGGCAGGGCTCAGGGCAGGCCGAGAGGATGATCTCACTGTGGGGCTTCCAGAGGGATGGAAGAGCTGGCAGCAAGGCCCTGCAGTGGGAACAGGGTGAGCCCTGGGGGCGTGGCAGGGTGGAGTGAGTGAGCAGGGTGTCCCCGGAGGCTGCAGGGGCAGCGGGGCTTCCCTTCAGGACTCTGGTGCAGGTTGCCTTCTTCCCAGTTGGACTGACAGGGAAAAGAGCCTTGGAGGATGGACTTGGGCCAAGACAGCCTCCTGTGCTGGTAGTAGGTACCAGTCCTCCAGGGCCAGAAGCACACCAATATGAGAATGAATGTCAAGCCCTGTGGCTTTCCTGATTTTCCTACAGTGAAATGGGCAGCTAGTCAAAGAGCAAGACCCACAGCTCCTGGTTTGGCTAGGGATGTGCAGCCCAGTGAGGAGCATAGACAGCGGAGCAGGTGGTCAGGGCTGGTCCTTGTCTTGCAGAAGGGTAGAGTAGGCACAGCCGGACCCCAGACCCTTTCTGTTCCCTTGCTTTCCACCTGGGCTGTGTGCCATTTGCAGATGGTTTGGGTCCTTCCTCCCCAGCCCTTTTGGGCGCAGTGAGTCTGCTTTGTCAGGTACTCAGACTGTGCTTCTGTCAGGCAGGCTCTGGGGGAGGCAGAGAGGACCTTACTTCCCTTGTCATTAAGGCTTTGCAGTGACCGAATTAGCTAAGATGAAAGACACCCAGAGCTTGCTTTGTCCTTATAATTAGGCGATCATTGCTCAGCTCTGGCTCATCAGCTTGGGCATAAACTTCACCTAATAATTACAGGTATGCTTTAGAAACACGGTAAGTGTCTCTCTGTCCTGAGGTCTAAGGCCAGCCGAGTCCCAAGCACTGTTTGAAGGGGACACTCACACTTGGCCTCTTTTTCCTGGACTGGCTGGCATAAAGCCTCCCCTGAGCCCCATTTTGTGCTGTGTGCTACTGTTGGCGCACGTTGGTTTCTCTTTCTTTGTCTCTCTGTCTGTCTCTGTCTCTCTGTCTGTCTCTGTCTCTCTGTCTCTCTCTGTACCGGTACCTCAGCTTGAACTCAGGACCTTGCAGTTGTCAGGCAGGTGCTTGCTCCGCTGAGCTCTCTTCCTGGCCCCTCAGGTTGCTTTCAGATCCATCGCTTCTGCTTCAATGTAGGAACTTGCCCTGTGGCTCTACTCTGGAACTCTGTTGTGCCCAGTGCCACCTGGTTCCCTCTCAGCCTGTGCCTGGGGCCCCACTCACCCTGCACTCTCCCCAGAGGGGAGTCTCACTGGGACTCCAGGGGCTCCAGATGCTCAAATTAATAAGGAGAATACAGCACTTAGCGTACTGTCCTTTAAATTCCTCCATGCTGTGAAAAGAAGAAGAAATAGAAGAAGAAGAAGAAGAAGAAGAAGAAGAAGAAGAAGAAGAAGAAGAAGAAGAAGAAGAAGAAGAAGAAAGAAAGAAAGAAAGAAAGAAAGAAAGAAAGAAAGAAAGAAAGAAAGAAAGAAAGAAAGAAGGATTGTATTCTTGTCCTGGCCTGAGGAAGCACACCATCATGTATGCAAAACCTATTTTCTTTCTCTTTTCTTTTTTGTTTTTTTTTGTGGGACCAGGGTTCGAACTCACGACCTTGCACTTGCCCAGCAGGCACTTGTGCCTCGGAGCTATCTCCCCAGCCCCAAAACCTATTTTCTTCATTCATTCATTCTTTAGCTGATGCACCCTTAAGTTGCTTCCGTTTCTGTCTATTGTGAATCAGCTGGCAAGGAGGAATAGGTGAGCTGTTGAATATGTGACCTAGGCAGATTTAATTAATGGGTTCCCAATGTCCCACATTACATCACAGCCCTTAAGTGCATGCCATGTTACTTGTCAATTTGAAAATTAAAAATAAAAGATACACAGAACACAGTACAACAACTGGCCCCTCATTGGGCTGCGTTCCAGTCCCCCCGCAGGGCGTGGCTCTTCCTGCAGCTTTCAGAAATGCCATCGTTTGCTCCGCATCCGCACTGCACAGACGGACTTTCAGGGCCCTGGCTCCGCGCAGGCGGCGCAGGAGGAAAGCGGAGCTGGGCGCGCAGAGAGGAAGTGGCGCACAGTTCAAAGGAGCGCCGCATCCCTGGCTGGCTACCTGCCCCGGGGGACGACAGCTCTGTGGGGCAGGGACTGCTGCCTTCTGAGCTGATGCAAGGCAGGGCAGAGTCCTTAAAGCATCTGGTGTTCAGAGGTGTGCGACCATCAGGAGCGGCAGGGCAAACACGGGCACACCACAGACCTGCTAGCATGCATGTTTTGTAATGAAAAAGAAAACGAAGCACTATTGGCAAGTGTTGAGAAATTAATATTTCTTCTGCGCACTTAGAAAAAAAAAAAAACCTGTTCTTTTTACTCTTTTCCTAACTACTGGCAGGGAACTGGTACTTATCAAATGAGTCAGCCAAAATGGGATTATTAATTCACTGTAAACGAGCTTCCCAATATAAGGGTCAGTGTGTGGTTTCATGAGTAGTATTAGAACCTGTGTGTGTGTGTAATGAAAACTAAATGCTTACACACATGAATATTTCAGGACCCTCTTACATGTGTTCTGTTTCACTGCCACAACCACCCTGTGAGGTATGCCTGATTACTTTCACCTGATGAATGAGGCAGTGACGTCTCAGTAAGGTTAAGGGTTTTTCCCAAAGGCACGTGAACGCTAGATGAAAGACAGGCCTAGATCCCAGTTCTCGTGGTCACACGTTGGGGTTGACAAACACACATAACTATATACTACAAGTTGTGCGGAAAAGCAGACCAGTGACATCTACATATGTGTGTAAGTCTTTTTACAAAATATCATTTATTTATAGATATGTAATTACACGTGGATCAGGTTAAAGTGCAGAGAGGCGCTTGGGTCCGTATCTATCTCCTATGGCTATTTCGAGAGTTAGAAGCAAAGGGTAAAGCTGGTCCTACCGATCACGGCACTCTGGGAGTTTTTCTGGCTAAACTGCGCAGTTAGTGGATGGAGGGCAGATTGAGGACAAAACTGTACCAATTAACGTGGCACCAGCCAGAGGCGCAGGTCCCAGCTCTCCCCGCTGCTTCTCCAGTGATGCCGGGGCGGAGCGTGACAGACTTCCCAGGGTGCTCAGGGTGCCCTGTGGGTCAGTGCGGCTCTGATTGGCTGCCTTCCCACGCCGCGCCCACTCCTGCTTCATTTCTGCATCCGTCCTCAGCTCCAACACAGGCTTGTTTGGTTTCCCTCTGCGCTTCCTCCTTTCCATTCTTTCTTCCTTCCTTCCTCTTTTCCTTTCCTTTTTCTTTCCTGCCAATAACAGCAACGACTCCCCGCTCCAAAGGTGCATGCCAGCCGTGGAGGAATTCCCTAGGAAACTGCGCGCCATATCTTGGATGCTGACATAACTCCCACTGGTGCTGGGGAGAATTCTGAGCCTTTAATAAGGGGCGAATTTGATCCTTAGACTCCTTGTTAAGATAAAGGCCTGCCTGGTTTGTTAACTCTATCCAGCTGGGCATAGGCTGGCAGAGAAAGGATTAAATGAGCCTAGTTTAAGACTGGACAGGATCACAGGGAAAACCTGGCCCGGATCTCATGGGAACGGGGAGAAAGCTGAGCCCTCCCTCTCTGTAACAACCCTTTCCTGAGAGCTGGAGCCCATGGTGGGTGGATCCTCTTTTCTGGAAGAACGGCCTTGGTTTTCTCTTCCCTCTGTAATCTGGGCCTGGTCTTATAGTGGGTCGTAGACATCAGAGGTCGTTTATTCCCTGAGCAAGTGTTCAGGGAACACATACCATATGCCAAGCGCTTTGCTTGGTTTGGTGTGGGGATGAGGTGCTCAGAGGAAACACCTCCAGCTCGTTTGTACCAGACAGAGGCTGAGGGCAGGAAAGAAGCCTCTGGGGAGGACCATACCTCAGTCAGGTAGTGGGGTGGCACTTGTCCCAGTGTGCCTCCTCCCGCCAGGCAGTCTTTGGTACAAGGGAAGGAAACTCCTAACCTGCTAGACATGTGGTATAAGTTCCTGTTTTCTAAAGTGGAAGAATGCATTTTGGGAATGATGGAGGTTAAGAGCAGAATAGATTTATTGGCCCTTTCTTTAGGGAAAGAAAGCTAGAGAGAGACACACACAAAGAGAAAGAGAGAGAGAGAGAGAGAGAGACAGAGAGATAGGAAGGAGGAGGAGGTAGAGGGGGGAGAGGAGGAAGAGGAGGAGGAAGAAGAGGAAGAAGAAGAAGAAGAAGAAGAAGAAGAAGAGGAAGAAGAAGAAGAAGAAGAAGAAGAAGAAGAAGAAGAAGAAGAAGAAGAAGAAGAAGAAGAAGAAGAAGGAGAGGGAGGGAGGGACAGAGGGAGCGAGGGCAGGCATCCAAGTGAGTTACCAACGTCCAGCCTTTCCTAGGAATTTTTATAGAGCAAATCCACAACATGAAGCAGGTCTAAGATGGGGAAAGTGGGAACTTGCAAGTTGGGCCTAAGGTGGGACAAAGCTATGGTCAACCAATAAGATTATGAATAAAATTGCTCAGGCAAAATTTATTAAATCAGGATCAAATGGGGAAGCAAGTCATGTAGCAAGTGGCCATGAATGCAGAACAAGGGCTTTTCCTGTAAAGGGTTGGGTTACTGGCTTTCTCAAGGCGGTAGATACCTATTTAGGATATCACTCCCTGATGTTTATCCTTAGCAGGTGTGGATACCTTTGTTTTGTCTTTTGTCCTGAGGTGTGGTCCACAGCCGAGGTGCCTGTCTCTCCCACAGTCGTAAGGTGTCTCATCTTCTGCACTGTCTCCTTCAAGGGCCTAGTCCTATCCAATTGCCTAGACTATCTTATCCACCTTAGCCGCCTATAGCGGCTCTCCTGCCCCTCGCCCTCCCTGGGCCCCTTAGGCGGCCCTCCTTGGGGCTGGCTCTTTGGAGTTAGCTGCTGGGCCAGAGGCCAGCCCAGCGCAGGGCAGCATCTATGCTGGCCCTCCAGCTGCTCCACCTCACTTCCTCCCAAGGCAGCTAAACATGTATTCAGATGCACATTTCAATTCCAAGCCTCCATACCTGATCATGAGCAGAAATTTAATATTTGTGTAATTCATAGTAATCGTATGTGCTTACTATGGCAGTTCTCCCTTACTGGCTAGCCCCTGCTGCAATACACGACGTTTTCAACGCTTTGTACGGCGTGGTGCATGTTACAGCAACCTGGGTTCTCTTTTCGCCCCTTTCCTTCCCCTCTGCTCCCCTCCCCCACCTCCTGATCCGCTTCCCGGTGAGACAGATCCACCTCCCTACTTCCGCTATCTTTTATTTTGCTTTTCCCATTTTTGTTTCTTGCATAAAAGAAATCATACCGCATTTAAGAGAAGGGAATTGCTGGCCAACTTCAATTCCCAGTTTCTGTTTTTTGAGGAATGTATATAATTGATATTAGTAGAGGTAACTTCAGTTACCCCAGGTTTCTGGTTTGGGAACTCTTTCCACACATATCGGCATGTTCCAATGCCCTTGCGATTTCCTGGTGTCTTAGTTACTTTTCACTCATTGCTGGAACAAATACCTGACACTCAAAATGAATGAAGGAAAGGTTCATTTAGTTCACGGTTTGTGGAGGTTTCAGACCATATTCAGCTGGTCCAAGGCTGAGTGGAACAGAGCAGAGAGCATCCAGTTTATGGTGGCAGAACAGCAACAGTGGCGACAGAGGCAGTCAACCAACCTGGGGAGCAGAGAGCAACAGCGTAAGTCTGTCTTTCTGCCTCTCTTTATATTACATTCAGGCTCTCCGCCTCAGCCTATCCACCTTAGGCTACACCCATAATCCCAGAAGTACTTAAAACACATAATCCCAGGGATCACGGATCAAGTCTCAAACTGCACATCGGGTACTAAAATACATAATCCCAGTGATTTATGAGTCAAGTCTCAATCTATAGAAGTCTCCACCCCATGACTGCATGAGGCTTTGGGGGGACAACTAGACATAAACCATAACACCTGGGCATTACACACTGTTATTTATTCCCTCTTCTGGTGAGGAACTGGAAGCTCAGAAAGCATTGCCTTCCATGTCAGCAGTGTGGAGTGTAGACTTGATGTTCAACTGGCAGCTTTGTGACTCTTCTACCAAATTGCACTGGTTGTGATACAAACTGGAGGGTTAAGCCAGCTGGAACATAACAAATGAGGCAGGAGGCGGGATTTATACAAGATGTGGCAAGCATTAAGTAAGTGGACTTGGGAGGAGGAATATTATTGAGGAGAGAGGTAAATAATTAGATAAAAGTGTATATGTGTGTGCGTGTGTGTGTGTGTGTGTGTGTGTGTGTGTGTAGGCCACTCCAGACAGGAGCTGCAGCTCCAGTATCTTGGAGAAGCATGATATGCCTGTGGCACAGTGAACTTGAAGGCCTGACACAGAGCTATCCATGTGAGGTGGGTGGATGACGGAGAGAGGGGCCCTGACATCGACGGGAGGAAGGGGGGCTCAGATGCCCATCTGTAACCCGCTAGCTGTGCGACTCTGGGCAAGTCACCAGATGCAGCTTGTTTTTCTTCTGTGACATGCTCCTGCTGGTCACTGCTGTGAGGCATTTTCAAGAATGAAGTGGAGCTGTGTGTCCACAGTACATGGCCCTCGCTACGACTTATAGCTAGGCGACTGCCCAAAGCCTGATGCACTCATAGGTGGGGCTCTGGGGAGGCAACTGGCTCAGTGCGTTAGTCCACTGCTGAGCTCCTGGCTAAATGTGATTCTGGAAGGTGAAGCCTGCAGAGAGGAAGGGGTCACGGGGGCAGGGAGGGGGTTGCTCTCTTCTCCAGTCTCTCGCTGCTTCCTGCAGCCATGCCATAAGCAGGCCTCTTCCTCTGTGCCACCTGTCTTGAAGCTGCTGACTACGGACAAAACTCGACAAACTATGAGCCAAAATAAACCTCCTTGCCTTGGAGTCGTGGGTGTCAGGTATTGTGTCTCAGGGCCAAAAAAAGTGACTAATAAGCCCTCTCCAGACTGCTTTAGTTGCTCAGGCTATGCTAGCACTCATGCCAACCATGGAAGGGCCAGGCTGTGCGACTGTGAGGCAAGGTCTATAGCCAGCCTAGCATCGATCAGGAAGCACAGTGTGACCAATGGAGAGAGCGAAGAACGTTCTTGAGCCAGGAGACGTTGGCATGTTGTGAAAGGTAGGCAAACAATTCTTCCTTTGCTTTTGCTTGCTATTTGTTTTCAGGAAATTATAACCAGGCTGGGCTGTAAATTGGAGTCTGGAGAAGGACTAGGCAGGGTTTGATTAAATCATCTACCTAAGAAGTTCCCAGAGCCAGAGAGAAGGATGGTGGGGAAGGCAGAGTCAGCACGGGACAACTGACATTAACTGAGCATTCGCTGTATACCAGGTACTGTTCCAAGTGCACATATCCTCAGCTTTCTTAATGTATTATGGGTGTTAACCTGTCACAAGACACCTGCAATGCAGGTTGAAAACTGCCCTTTGCCATGTTTAAGGGTAAAGAAACAAAGGTGTGGGGGGCAGGGAAAGGTGCCAAAAAAGTGCGTTTTCTCTCCATTTACTGTCAACTGGATTTGTTCTTATTTCTAGGAAGCACACCCACCATGAAAATTCAACAAAGATTTCCATCTTCCTTGCTCTTTCATATCCAGCATAAGTTGGTATGTTTCCTATTAGGATGCTGTAGCCCGCTTTATCCACTACTTATACACAATTGCAATCATAATATGCATTTATATGTATTATAAACACTTTGTTATCCTGAGGGCATGAATCTTTGACAGCAATGTTTATTTCTAAAGGATACATTTCCTGAAGTTGAATTATTAAATTAAAGAGTGGCTAGTTTCATGGTTCTTTGACCTTATTTGCTTTTCTCACAAGATTGAAATTACTTACAGTAGTTTGAACAGGGTAGCAGGTCACCCATTGACCTGTATGCTTGCCAGGATTGTATGCCATTCCTATTCTTGCTCAGGAAAATTTATTAGGAAAATATAATAAACTACTTTAAATGTACTCTGTATCTCTTATCTGTTACTCTCATAATGCTTGTGGGTTTTTTGTGTAAAGGTAATTTTTTCAAAGCCCAAATTTGGATGTTAGGATAAATAAAGTACATGTTGGGGTGAGGACATGGTCAGATTGAGCAGCCAGAGGCTCTTGGTCTGGAAGAAAGGCTGTTCTTCAATGCCAGTGAGCAAGACAGGCTGGAGTCGCTCATGGAGCACATGGGACACATTTCAGTGTCTTTGAAAAGGGCTGAGGCTGTCGTCTTCTGGTCTATGTCTCTAACTCCTTTTTATTAGGCAAATAAAATATGTTCAAATATTTGAACTTGTTCAAAAAATAAAGATAAGGGCAAGAAATCAAAGTCATCCATACACTCATTATTTAAGGATAAATATTTTAACATTTTATTACACATTGTTTTCATTTCTTGCATACAAAACTTTCTATAACACATAGATACAGAACACAATTGCTTCTGCATAACATCAACTTGGATCTTTTTTCCCAGCAATGTGTTTCTTGCTTTTTCTCCCTTCTCCTCTTTCATTCCCTCTGGTTTTTTTAATTTAATTAAATTAAATTAATTAATTAATTAATTTATTTATTTATTTATTTTTGAGACAGGGTCTACTGTGCAGTTTAGGCTGGCCTTGAGCTCACTTTTGTGGCCTAGGCTGGTCTCGAGCTCGCACTGATCCTCCTGCCTCAGCCTCCCAAGTGCTGGGATTACAGGTGTGCACCACCACACCCGGCTCTCCCTCTGGTTTTTAAGTGTCTTCGATCCTGAAGTTTGTCCACATTTGTTTGTTTAAGAACTGCTGAAGATGACTTTGGGTCACATTTTCAAGGTCCCAGGGAAATTCTGTGTCTGAATTGGAACTAAGAGATACAGTTGGGGTCATGGTTGAAATATAAAGTGTCACTCAAGACTAGTTTATAGAGGGCTCCATCTCATCTTCCATGCAACAGTGTTGAGAAGTAGGGCCATGTAGGGAATAGGGTCTAGAGGGATTGAAGCTCATCGATGAATTAACCTATTGTGAGCTCCCGGATGCATCGGCAGTCAGGAGGGCGCCCAGCTGGAAGATGTGTGTTACTGGGGTGTTCCTCAAAGACAGTAGATTGTCTTTGATCCTTTCCTCTCAGGCTCTTTCCCTCTTTCTCTGCTTCTTGTTTTCCATGAGGTGAGCAGCATTCCTCTGCCCTGTCCTTCTATAGGAGTTCCCTCTGGGTCCTCGTCTTGGTCCAAGAAGTCTATATTTATAATCCTAAAGGTATGATATTGGAATCCCACCAAGTTAATTCCAATCTACCATTGCTAGTGCAACACATGGCAAAAATAAAGACACTAAAACATATGTATAATTTTTGGTGAATCCAAGGGACCCTAAGTCCAGCTGTGAAGATGGTTTTTCTGGAACAAAGACGTTGACCCAAGGCCACATCTGGATTTTATTCAGTCATGAAGGATGAGTGGCTTAAGGTTGAATGACTGAGAATTCTGGGAAGTAGGTGAGTACTGTGGGATGGGTTAGGTAGCTGGCCTGCATTTGCCTGTCATATGCAGAGAGAAGGATGTGCAGAAGAAGTAATTTGCATTCTACTATTGAGATAGTATCTAATGTTTTGGGGTCCGGTGCTTCAGCTCCGATGTGTGATCTTTCATGCTCCAGGAAGTCGTAGCCTCTATCTGCAGTCTCAGTCCCAGCTGGCAGTATGGACCACTGGCTCTTCATCGTGTCTTGACCCAGGTTACATTAAAGAGCAGCAAGTGTGGATTATCAGGAAAACACACAGGCAGTCTTCACTGGGCTAGACCAATATGCCCTGCTTAAGGCCAACTGAAAGGATAAAGAGAAGTCCTAGTGAGCTCTGTACATATTAATACGAGGAAATAGGGTCAGTCTCAGTCAAAATGGAGACAACTGCTCTTCTCTCAAGGAGAGCTGCTCAGGTGGTCCTCCACACCCTTCTGCATTGGCATTTCTGTTTCACCACAGCCGTTTTTACAATCCCAACCTGTTTTTCCAATTCCTTCATGCCATCTTAGCTTTGTAAAATCTGCCCTATTGGGATAGTTGGACTCTAATGTGGCCATTAGCCTCAACACTCACAGTTAAAGGCAAAATTTCCTACGTAATAAGTATATCCCTGCTAAGTAATACACTCTTGTCTAACTTCTCTAACCTTCTGGAACCTCAGTTCTATATTTGTGTATGCAGTAATAATAGCATCTATTTTGAGGTTTTGCCACAGAATTAAGAGGCGCAAAGAAAAGGAAGGCGTGCTGTGCAG
Source organism: Myocastor coypus (assembly GCA_004027025.1). Lineage (NCBI taxonomy): Eukaryota > Metazoa > Chordata > Mammalia > Rodentia > Myocastoridae > Myocastor > Myocastor coypus. Next base: position 3,979 of record PVJA010043383.1, on the reverse strand, counting down.
ACACTAGCGCACAGAAGGCAGTCTATGCCTGTTGGCGATGGTGGCGTTAGGGGCTGGGATGGTGCTTTTACTCCATGTATCCCAACCCATGATAGTATTGGAAACTACCCATTGAGAAGGCTAGCCTGCAATAACATGTGGAATTGGTTACGTGTGCCACCCCTTTTAATCTCGCTACCACCCTATTAGACAATGACAATCCTTTGCTTGATGAATTCATTTATTCAACAAATATTTAAAATTTCCTGCGTGCCAGGTGCTTTTATGGATGTTGGAGATGCAATGATGGACACTGTGAAATTCCTGCTCTACTGGAGCTCATGTCCACATGGAGAAGACAGCAAAGCCATAGTACACAGAGGGATATTTCAGGGGTGGTAAAATTATGAGGGAGAAGCAAGCAAGACGTGTGTTGTAGCTGATACGTTTTGTCAACTTGGGGAAGCTTGGTTGGATCAGCTCCGCAGGTTCCAGGCTGTGTGGGCCTCCTCCTGCAGGATGTGAATGGTCTGCCCTGGGATATGATTGTTCCCACCCTGGGGTGTGATTGGTTCCACCCTAGGGCCAGACAGGTCAACCCAGAGTGACTCAGCACAAAAAGTGTATAAAAAGGAGTTGAGGAAGACTTTGTGTTGCCCTGCCCTGCCCTGCTCTGCTTTCTTGAAGAAGTCCTGGTCTTTGCAGGAGCTTGATCTTCACAGCCATGCCACTTCAGAGAAGCTCCGGTCTTCACAGTGGAGCACTGGCACAGAATTTGGAAGAGAGAGGCTTGATGGATGCCACAGCTGTTGCCCCTCCCCTGCTCTTCATTGTTTTCTGCCGTCAAGAACTGTTGCCCTTTGCCTTGGAGCCAGCAGAGTATGAACTGAAACCTTCATGAACTGTGAGCTAAATAAAACTTTCCTTCCTTCACTTTGAGTGTCAGGTATTTGTCCCAGCAGGGAGTAAAAAAGTAACTTAAGACAATGTGGAAGCTGGCATGGTGGCGCATGCCTGTAATCTCAGCACTTAGGAGGCTGAGGCAGGAGGATCAGTGCAAGTTTGAGACCAGCCTGGGTTACAAAAGTGAATTCAAGGCCAGCCTGAACTGCATAGTGAGACGCTGTCTCAAAAAGACACACACACACACACACACAAAAAGACAATGTGGAAGCAGAGCAGGTAGAAAGGAAGGAGACTGCGGGCCTCAGGGAAGCCTCCTCCTTGGGGCCTCGAGCAGAGACCTGGAAGAAGTAAGTAAGCCCTAAGCCGGGCTGTGCAAGCTGGGAAGAGAAAGCACGCTGAGGTGTGGTGAGTGCATGCCAGAGGCCCAGGGAGGAGGAGGGGGAGGAGGAGGATGTGGCTGGCGTGGTGGCCAAGAGATGAGGGAGAGGTGCTGGCTGTGGGAGGGAGCATTGGGGAGAGCCCCACAGAGCAAGGTTAAGACTTCGGTTTTTGCTGAGTAACACAGGAAGTCACTGGCAGGTGTTAAGTAGAGATGTGGCACATGGTCCTGTGTACAAAATGCCACTGAGACTGCTGAGCAAAGTCTATAAAGGGGCAGGGAGAGACAGGGAGGCCAGTGAGGTGACTGTAGCCATGCTGGGGTCATGGGAGCTTGGCTTTCAGTGGTTAAGGGGGAGGCTGGGAAGAGAGTCTGGGTTGCAGAAGACTTTGCTAGTGGAGCAGAAGTGTGTGTGGAGGGGACTGAAGGCACAATATGATTTTAGACCCAAGTAGGCAGTACAAAACAGACACAGGCAGAACAAGAGGGAAGGGGCTGGCTTGGGATAAATCCAAGATATTGGTTAGGTCATAGAGTCACCATGTCGGGGGCATAGACATTTAGCCTATGGTTTTGGTGAGGGCCTGGCTAAACACCTGGGAGTCTGGTGCATTTATGATTTGGATGTTGAATATCTCTCCAAGGCCTGTTCAGGGGTAAGGGGCTGGGTGGTGCTATGGTCCTTTAGGAGAATCTTATGCCCATCTCCAGAGATGAACCCTTGAAGAGGTGGTGGGACTGCCTCTTCTTATCTAAGATCTAATCCCAACTGCTTCATCTGAGGTGCTTCGGCCTGAGCCCCTGCTATGCTATTTTGATTTTTAGCTTCTAAAACTGAGCAAAAAACTGTTTTGCCTCTTTAAGTCAGATGCTTCACATACTTTGTTTTAGTAATGTGAAGCTGACTAATATAGCACTTAAATGGTGTCTAAAGCCATGGTAAAATCACTGAGAGGGGTTGGGGAGATAGCTCCGAGGCACAAGTGCCTGCCTGGCAAGTGCAAGGTTGTGAGTTTGAACCCTGATCCCACAAAAAAAAAAAAAAAAAAAAAAAAAAAAAAAAAAAAAAAAAAAAAAAAAAAAAAAAAAAAAGAAAGAAAGAAAGAAAGAAAGAAAAATCACCGAGATACGGGTGTAGACAAGAAAGAAGAACTCCAAGTGGCATAGGTGGGATGAGCCTTCATCGAATCAAGAAATTAAACTTTGAGAGTGGAATGACTTGTTTTACAGTGAGCACCCACAGCTGTAATCCATGGGTCTCACACCAAGGTCCGTGACACAAACACTCAGCTAAGGCAAGTGCTGGCACAGAGAGGTCCCTTCCTGGACAAACACAGCACAGTGGCTGGTCAGGCTTGCCTCTGCCTGTGCTGGGGTGGCCAGCAGGACCCTCACACTTCAGCACACGAGACATGGCCCTCGCTGATCGACCAGACACACATCCATCAGCTCGCCTGGTGCAGTACTCAAGGCTCCCAGGGGAGCAAGAGGGCACTGCTAATTAAGAAAGATTCCCTTCCTGAGCTATGATTGGGTCATAGTGGCTGTCAGGACTAAAGGACCGATGGCTTCATAAAGACCACCTAAAGAGGCAATTGATCAGCAAAGGAAAAACCATCACTGCCACCCACCCACTACCACGTGAGTCTCAGCCAGGAACCCAGTGCCAAGCCTGAGAGCTGAGCCACTTGAGACTGTGCCCGGGGTGCTGCTGGCCTCATTTTATGGCTATGGACAATCCCCAGGCAGCCGGAGGATACATTCCTCTGCTCACTAGGACTCTCAGCCTTGTTCTTGGCTGACAGCATCACAATGACAAAGGCCTGATTTCCCTGTTCTCCGGGACTTAGTTTTTACCCTGAATGAGCCAAGCCTTTCGTTTTACAATGCTGTATGTGTCATGTTTTAATCTTTAAAAAAATTTATGCTTTAGAGCTCAGCACATAGTAAATGCGCAGTAAGTGGTTAATGGACTTGAAGCTTATGTGGAGTCTTAGGGAAAAACTTTGGCACCAAGAATTCAGAACAGTGGAACTGCAGCCTTTGTGGAATGGCTTTATAAAGTTAGGTAGGTCCCTGTTCTCTGAACCTTGACGTGGGCGCCTATCAAAGATGGGGTTGGATCTCTTTGGAGATGGTTTAGATCTGAGATTAGGATTTGCTGAAGGGTCTAAAAGGTCTCAGTAGAAAGAAATTCCCCACCCCAGCTGTTACTAAATGCCACACTGTGCTCTTCCTGAACAGAGGGCTTCTGGGAAGGGAGCAGACCTATGCCTGCTTTCTCAGGCCATTCTCCTTGCCCTCTTCCTAAGATTCTGATTTCTCGTACTTTAGGAGAAGTATGGCTGGAAAGCTTCCCGGAAGCTCAGCCAGGCTCACTTCCAGTGTCAGCCCACCCAAGGTGTGCCGGAGGCCGTGTGAGTCAGTTACCTTCGCTGTTGAAGCACAAGCACGAAGTGTGCTGACGGAGATGCGGCCACCACCCGGCTTGAACCCAGATGGATCAAGGTTCTGTGGAGCGCCGAGCTAGAGATCAGGGGATGGCGTGGACATTGCCCAAAGGAAGGTGCTCTTTTCCTGAAAGAGAACACAGTGTATCCTGAGTTGGCTCTGCTTGACGGGCATTGGGCACAGAGTTTTCCTAAGGCAAAGGTGCTCATGGGTGGGCGCCTCCATCATTGCTGCCACCGCATCAGCCCTGGTCCTCCTCCTCCT
>PVJA010043382.1:0-16770 GCA_004027025.1 Myocastor coypus | reverse complement strand
TTTTTTTTTTTTTTTTTTTTTTTTTTGTTTTGTTTTGTTTTGTTTTGTTTTGTTTTGTTTGTTTGCTTGCTTGTTTGTTTGTTTTTGAGACAGGATCTCACTATGTAGCCCAAGCTGGCCTGGAACTTGAGGCAATCCTTCTGCCTCAGCCTCACAGTATAGGCATGTGCCACCATACTCAGCTCAAATGATGTTTTTTTACAAGGGTGTTAAGACCAGACTATAGCCTTTTCAAAAAATGATTCTAGGACAGGTGGATATCACATGCAAAAGACTGAAGATGATTTTCACACCATTTATGAAAATTCACTAAGATGGATAAAAAATATAAATATAAAAGATAAAGTCATAAAATTCTTAGGAGAAAATATAGGCATAAATCTTTGTAGTAGACAGTTGGTCTAGTATGCATAATATAGAAAGAACTATTTGAACTGAATGATAAGACAAATTACTTGCTGTGTATGGTGGCACAATCCCATAATCCCAGAACTCTGGAAAGGTAGGTAGAAAGACTGCAAGTTCTATCTGGCCTAGCCCAATAAACTTAATGACTTACCAAGATGCTGTCTCAAAAATTTAAAAAAAGGGTTGAAAATTTAGCTTAGTGTATAGGCCCTGAGTTCATTCTCCCAATACTGTAAAAAAATTCCTTGGTCAATAACATGGGTGTAGAGTGTAAACAGGCATTTCTCCAAAGATGACATACAGAGAGCCCACAAGCCCAGGAAAGCGTGTACATTTATTGTTAGGCAAACATGTCAAAAATCACAACATATCTTTTCGTGACCACTAGAGGGCTTTCATTTTTTAAATGGATAGTAACATTTTTTTAAAGAATTTTATTTTTTATTTTATTTTTTTTTCTTGTTTCAGAACTTTTGTTTGTTTATTTTTATGGCCAGCTCAGCCTGCCCTGAGGGCAGGGCTGGGTGCAGCATGTTGTGCTGGGAATTGAACCACAGTCCCTGCAGCTGCCTAGCTTTCCTAAGCAAGAGCTTTAGACCACTGAGCCATCCTGCTGGGCCAACACGTTTTGTTAATGTGAAAGTGTACAACAGTGCAACCACTTAGGAAGACAGCTTAGCAGCATATTAACTTTTTGCTACTGTAAAAATTACCATAATAATGGTTTAAAACAACATAAACTTAATCTCTTACTGTTCAGATAGTCTCAGAAGTTCAGAATCAGTGTCACTGAAGTCGAGGTGTTAGAAAGGCTGATTCCTCCTGGAGTCCCTGAAATGGGACTCTTTCCTTTCCTGCTTATCTTCTAGCAGTCTTGCATATATTCCTGGGCTTGTGACTTGTCCCTCCATTATCAAAGGACATGACATCTCTTTCTGTTCTGACTCCTCCTTCATCCTTGTAAGAGCCCACCCAAATAGTCAAGGAAAATCTTCCTGTCTCTGAATCTGTAACTTAGTCAAATCAGCAAAGTCCCTTTTGTAGTAGGGCAACAATCACAGGTCTGGGAATTAGGAGATGTAGACATTTGGGAAGATCATTATTCAGCATACCACAGAGTTAAGCATAATGTTAGTTTAAAACTCAATAAGCCTACTCCTAGATAAATTCCCGGGAAACATAGACCCTAAAAAAGCTTGGACACAAATGTTTAAAAGAGCATTGCCCATAATAGCCAAAACACGCAACTATCTTCTAACTAATGAATAGATAAACAAAATGTGGTCTATCTATACATATATTTGGCCAAAATAGAATGAAGTAAGGATACATGCTACAACATGAATGAACCTTGAAAATTATACACTGAGTGGAAAATGCTAAAGTTAATCATATTGCATGACTCAATTTATATGAAATGTCTGGAATAGGGGAAATCATAGAGACAAAAAGAGGATTCATCTTTGTTCAGGGATTCAGAGAATTAGAAATAATGGGTATGGAGTTTCTACTTGAGGCAAGTAATATGTTCGTGGATGAGCTAGTGGCGAGGGTTGTACAACCTTGCAAATAACAGAAACTACTGATTATATGCTTTAAAAGGATGAATTAAAGGATATGTCTTAATTTTAAAATATGCTAATAGAGGATAAAAGGGAAAATATTTTTTTTTCATAGCTTTGCTTCATTCCTTCCTTGGCTGGGGGAAACTCTAAGGACTGCTATGGAAGTTAAATAGATATATGGCTCATAGTCTTTTGACAATTCAGAGAGTGATTTTACCCATTACACTGGATGAATGGTAATCTATCATTAGGTTCACTTGACAGAACTGAATCAATCTTTGTCCTCCGAGAGCCCTCCACACAGCAGGATGCAAAGAACACACATGAATAGTAAAAGCATGCTCAAACAGTGGTGTGCCACAGATGACATCTAGATACAATAATATTGCAAAAAAAAAATTTTTTTTTGTCTTTTTGAGACAGGGTCTTGCTATGCAGTTCAGGCTGGCCTTGAGCTCGCTTTTGTAGCCCAGGCTGGTCTTGAACTTGCACTGATCCTCCTGCCTCAGCTTCCCAAGTGCTAGGATTACAGGCTTGTGCCACCATGCCCTGTCTCACTATTGAAATTCTACAAGGGAAAACTTCCTGGTTAGGGCATTGAGGATTCACAAAAACAGGACTAGCCTTAAATTGCAACCAGGATTTGCTTGTAGTGAGGTTAGTGAGGAGGGAAGGCAAAAGAGAGCATTCAAGTCTTAGGAAAGGTTTGTGAAGGAACCAGACACCTCCACGGAGACAGAATCTCTTAATCCTTTTTTCCCAAATTCCTAGGCTTGGGGTAGCAAGTGAATTTTCAGTCAGAAGTAGTACTTTCTCCACTCGCATTAAAATTGAGATCCCTCAGACAGCCATAAGATTTTGTAGACTCTTAGGTTTTGACAAGGGCACTTTGGCTAGAGCCATGAGCTCTTTACTTCTCTAAGAGCGCCAGACAGAATCTGAGAACTCTGAAACCCTAATGCTCTCAAGCCGGAGAACAGAGCAAGTAGATCCATTTTGCACGCAGCTTCTCTAAACTCCGTGTTCTCACATACCTCTTTAGTGGGGCTCTTAGAGTCTGGGTAAGGAAAGGGGTAGGTGACGTTCCTTCTCTTTGAAGCCTGCTCATCTTTCTTGTCCTTCCTGAGCCTCACACTGAGTGTAATCCTCAGTTCTCGCTTCAGCTAGTAAGGAAAAGAAACAATTAGAGCAATTAGAGTCAGGGAACTAGGGAGCCAGGATGTCACCTGATTTAGCTTTGGATGTTTCAAAGCATCTGATTCATTTTTACAGATGCAGTAGGCTGGGAGCATTAAGAGCACGCACAGTGAATTCTCTCATCCCTACTAACCCCATGTGCTTCTTTTTGCCCTTCTACACCTCTAGGAGTCAGTCTTCCTGTCACTGTAAGGTATGGCCAAATGCATCCTTGATAGGCCAGGGTTCTCAGTTATAAAGACATCTTAGTAAAGCATCTCATTCTGAAAACTCCTTCCTCGATGCTGATTAGTTCCTACAGAGAGTGTTCACTTCCTGCGTAAGCCAGCCTGGGCCTCCCAGTAGTGGCTCAATATGTTGAACTAGGTCCTGTTAGGGATCACCTATGGACAGGAGAACTGACCATGCCATGCCAACCTTGATCCAGTTCCAGAGGTTTCACTTGCACAACAGTCTGAGGGAAATTAACAGTTTTTTAAAAAGCTTTTTCTAATATCAGTCAATAACCACAAGACTTGGTGGTGATGAAAACCCTGGGAAAAGCTCCTACATTTTCAGGGCAAATGAAGTGAAGCTGTAGACTTTCAAATAGCAATTATAATCATGTAGCCCTTAAGGATGGGATACATTCTGAGCTCTGGATTATTAATTTTGTCATTGAGTGAATATCACAAGATGTACTTACACAAAGATAGCTGTGAGATCCTTAGGCAATATAATATAATATTATGGGAACACCATCATATATGTGATCTATTGGTTAGAATGTTGCTGCTATGCAGAGCTAGCAAGATAGCTCAGCAATCTAAAGCACCTGCTTAGACAAGCTTAGGCAAGCACAGGGGACCACAGTTCCATTCCCAGCAGCACGTGTCAAGCCAGCCACACCCTCAAGGAAGGCTGAGTCCACAAAAAAAAAAAAAAAAAAAAAAAAAAGTTGTTATGCAGTACGTGACTGTATAGGGAAGCTAATACATATTAGATATTTTTGGCTCCTTAAACAAATTAATTCTTGCTTGAAAACAAGGTCATTGTGGTGTTACAAGGCAAAGCCTAGAGCCCCATCACTGAGTAGGACAAAGGGTTGATTCTCCTTTCTTTGATTCTCCTGGTGGCCCTTCCTCTCGTTTCCTGCACAGAATATTTAATTTTTTTTCTTCTAACTGGTCTCTTTTAATCTACAGTTGTCTTGGAAGCCAGATAGCCATGCTTTCCGGAGAGGGTTACCATTAAAAGTGATTGGGGGTCGGGGAGAGAGCTCAGTGGAATAAGCACTTGCCTGGCAAGTACAGAGTCCTGAGTTCAAACCCCAGTACTCACACACATACACACACACACACACACACACACACACACACACACACACACACACACACACAAAGGTGATTTAGCTTTTGATGGTGCCATAACCAGGCCATTGTGACTATCTACTTCCTGTATCCTTAGCTGCCTTTGTGTTTCTCAAGGTGTAGACAATCTTATGAGATTTTCTAAGATACACAGATGTAGGACACAGAGCCAGAGCCATAAACTAACTGTATGGGCAGAGAAACCGAATGTGAATTAGAATCCACACGCAGTGCAGGCCCCTGCCTCTGAGCCTGTCCTCACCCCAGCAATGAGACTAACCAGGACTTTCTGTTCGAGTCCTATTGCTGCAAGGTGTGCTTGCTGACTGGACCGGTGCATCAACACTTGAGGCCCTTGACAAACCTCCTGGGTATGAACAGCCACAGCTCAGCCTCTACAGACGTGGCACGGAGGCCACTGCAACCTCTCAGAGGTAGACAGTAGCTCTGTTTTATAGGTGAAGAAACTGGAACTCTGAAGTGAAACAGTTTCAAGATGACATGGAAATGACTTTATGACACACATGGCTGGCTCTTAAGTCACATGGAAATGACTTTATGACACACATGGCTGGCTCTTAAGTCACTGTATTTTGTCTTCTCTGTTTTCAACATTTCATTATGAAAATCTCAAACACACTGAAAAATAGAATTATTCAGAAATTACCCAGAGACCTACTTGAAAGAGTAATTTGTTAGATTTACCTTATTACCCTTTATATCTCCTTTTTTTTTTTTTTCCTTTGGTGGTGGTGGTGGTAGTGGGACCACAGTTGAAGCCCAGGGTCCATCCACTGAACTATAGTCCCTGCCTTTTCTTTATTTTTAAATTTTGAGACAGGGCTTCACCAAATCACCAAAATACCCAGGCTGCCTTGATGATTCACAAACTTATCCTATTTTTGATATATTTTAGTCATGCACTTTTTTATTACACCAGTCATTGATAAAATGAAGCAGATACTCACAGAAAAATTTTTCCCTCGGAACTTAAATAGGCTCAGCCTCCCTTTACTGGTGTCCAGGGCTGCCATGTCAACTGAAGAAAACTGCCTGCAAGTAGAACAATTATGAAGAGATTTTTATACCCAATGTATATAAAGTCCTTAGGCTCTAAAGCCTCCTAGGGATCAGTACAACAGTACACTTTCTAGTAGGATCCAGAAGACAGCTTCTAGAGTATCGCTGTGTCAGTTAGTTGGCTGTGAGCAATGTCATGGATCTGAGGGAATGAATTCTGGGCTGCAGTAGTTAGCTGAACCTTTAAAAAGCAAGTGAGCTTAAAATGGGTCACTAATCACAAGGATAGGTTGGGCAGAAAACAGAAGTCTTTTTGTCAGTATTCAGCTATATACAGCACATGTGCTAGATCAGTGGTTCTCAACCTTTCTAATGCCGTGACCCCACAATACAGTTCCTCATGTTGCAGTGACCCCCAAACCAAAAAATAATTTTGATGGCTACTTCAGAACTGTAATTTTGCTACAGTTATGATTTGGAATGGCTTTAGGCGACCTCTGTGTTTTGGTTGTTTGACCCCCACTGGGGTCACGACCCACAGGTTAAGAACCGCTGTGTTAGGTGGTCAGCAGCTAACCAGTCCCAGAGGACCATGCCCCTTTCTACCATAGCCAGTCCACCTTGGGCCATCTCCAGCATGACCCACTGCTAACCCTCTGGTCAACTTCCTCCACCTAGCCTGGCCCATCCACATCTTCCGCCCACACCACCACAGCCACTTTATATCTGGTTTCCTTGCTTCTCCTGATTGGTTCTGGGAAGCCAGGAGTTTTGTTAAAGGAAACAATCTGACCATACAACTTCCCTGCATAATACTCTTCTGGTTACCTGTGGAGCTTAGAAGAAAATCCAAACTGCATCAAATGCCCTATACAAACTGACCACAGCCCACCTCACCAGCAACACTTTAACCACTGGACCTTTGTGTTCTGGATCCTTGGCTTTTGTTAGATATTTCAAGCTTATCCCCAGTTGGGAAAAAAGCTAGTCCTCTGAGAGTCTTAGTCTTAGTTCTCTTTCATGTAATCTTAGCTCAAACATCACTGTGAGAAGCCTTTCCTATCTAAGTGTCTGAGTATCTTCCCAATCAGTTAGCTTTATTTTCTTATCAACTTTCACCACCTGATTCTCTCTCTGTCTCTCTGTCTCTGTCTCTCTGTCTCTCTCTCTCGCATGTCTACCTTCTTTCTCCTACTCCCTAGTGACAATGGCACCATGGGTGTCTGAGGTACTATATTAGTCCACATTCTGTTTCTACAACAAAATACTTGAAGCTAGGTAAGTACTTTATAAAGGAAGGAGGTTTATTTAACTCAGTTTTAGTGGCTGAAAGTCCAAATAGCGCTGCACCCACTCATGTTGAGGATCCCCAGCTGTATCCCATCTTGGCCCACAGCATTGTGGAGAGAGCCTATGTAAGAACGGAGATAACATAGCAAGATGGAGAGCCAGAACATGAGGGGTCAGGCTCACTTCTTTTGGTAAAATTCACTCACTCAAGAAGTAACTCAGGGTCTCACAAGAACTACATTAATCCATTTGAAGGATGACACTTCCAGTGATTTGGCCACCTTCACTAGGACCCTACCTCTTGGGCCACTTCAACACCACCACAATGGGGACATAGCTTTCAACACACTAACTTCTGGAAATACACTCAGACCCTATCCAAACCCCAGGGCGCATAAGCCCTCAGCTTCCTCGCAACACAGGGACTCAAATGTTCATTAAGGAGGGTAGTGAATGGTAAGATGGCAAGGGAATTGGCTTTCAGCTAGAGGAGGTTACCCAAATTAGACAGAGTTCAAGCTTTCTACAAAGCACCTGGGATTCTTATAAATGTACCATAACTATTCTCTTTGAACACACAGTAGGTCTAGACCACATTATAGAAAACAAAAGTGGAAGGAGGAAGCCAATAAGCTCCAGTTGTGAGCTGATAATAGCTCCCAATAATTTTGGGAAGAAAGACTAATTAAGGTGTATCAGTGGGGAAGAGAGAGTATATCAGCAACACACAGAAATCCATTTGTGAGATATTAAACCCAATGTTTTGGGATGAGAGACAAGCTCTATATGAGAATAAGTACAAGGATTGAGTCTTCATAATACATGTTAGGGCTCAAAGAGAAAGAAGAACCAGCACAGAACCAGAAGGAAGAATGGGGTTTGAGGTAGCGAATGATAGAGTCACAGTCACTAGGCGTGACAGTGGCAATCATGCTGCTGTCCTTACCATGCCACAAGTCCTTACAGAGAAGTGCCACCAGCCAGCTGGTAAGACAGGACCTGCAGGAGAGCATGTCAGCTGGATCTGGGAACAGAGGTGCCAAGGAACCCACATATCATCTTTCTGGGCTTCATCATGGTGACTCTGCCTGCTTTAAAATACAAACCTTTCCAGGCACGGTAGCACACACTTGTAATCCAGCACTTGGGAGGCTGAGGCAGGGGCATCACTGTGAGCTTGCGACCCATCTGGGCTACACAATGAGCTCACGGCAAGCCTTAACTGCATAGCAGGACCCTGTCTTAAGAAAGACTAAATATTAATCTCTTCAGGAGCTTGGACAAAACCAGACCATCGTTTATCTGCAACTCTGAGAATGGGAAATTCAAATTACTGCCTAGAAGTGATTAATCTTTCCCTGTTTACCACCTAGAAACTGGAGAGAAGGGTAGTGATACATGGTTCAAGCAAAACTCTCAATCATTTTGTTAGTCGTGATGGCCGCCTCTCCCTCTGCATTGATGTGCACAAGGGAGCCTCAGTGACGCCCAGAGTCCTTCAGGCACTACATATTTACCAGGGGTGCTTCAGAGAAGTTGGTCTAAGGCTACCTCAGACTTTCAATTTATTCAAAGTTCAAGCTCCACTCTCAGCAACACATGAGAACTTGGCACTTCCAGAAGGGAAGAGAAGTCAGTCGCAAGGCAACCTCAGGCCTAGGAGGTCAGACTGGAAATTAACAAAGGCCAACTGTTCCAGTTACCTTTAGCTTCAAATTCTTCTCTATAAAGAAAAGTTGCTTTTCAGGACAAAAAGCATTCCTGTGGATGTGATATCCTTTAAAATGCTGTCTACTTGCTGTCATAACTAGGGTCAAGAGAATCATCAGTTGGAAACAGATTCAGGTTCAAATGATAATCTATCTCCTAGAGCTCCAATAATTAAAACACACAATGCTTTCAAAATTTGAAGCAGAGCTGTGAGCCTGTTTTTAGGGAGCAATGGGCAAGGCATATTTATTCTGTGCCAGAAATGTTGGATTTTGGATTTAGCACGAAATGAAGAAGCAACACCAGCGCTGAGGATGGAGGAGCCGTCTCACGTCAGCTCCCAGAACTGCCACAGCTGCTAGGTATCAGAGCCAGGATTCCTACTGAAACGCGACATCCATCTTTTGATCACCAGACCTGGCAGCCAATAATCTGTAACAAGTCTGTAACACTGTCTGATTTGGAAGACAGGAGTTCACGACTGTGGGTGGCACTTGACATAGAAACAGAGCTGTTAGAAAATCGGGAAAGTGAAAAAGGGAACCGGGGAAAGGCAAAAAGGAAAATGTGGGCAACGAAAAAGAAAATGGGAAAAGTGCTTGTTTTAAAGCAATGGGGATGATGGGTCCCACCTGTGAAATATTCTATGTGCGGCCTCCTTGTTACTACATTTTACCTCTTCGGTCAGTTAATGAGAAGGCCTGAATGTGCACAAGCAGGAGGCTGGTAGAGTACAAATAGAGGCTTCTATTTCTGGGGAGACCCATGGTATCACCTAGACCTAGAACTAATGCCAAGGGAAGCACTCGTCTCCTTGCCACTTCCTAGAAAGCTTGGCTGAATAGAACCTTAGCAGTGAGTCCAGAGGTTCAGATATTTTCCAAACCAAATTTGTGAGATGAAGCAGAGAAAGCTCAGCTTGAGATCAGAGAGGGTCTTCTCCTTGCCGGGAACATCTGTAGGGAAGCAGTTTCAAAGTCGCAGACTTACCCAGGCCGCTTCCTATAGACACATTCTGCAAAACTCATTGCTGAGTCGATCCCAGCCTTTGCAAACTTCTCTAGCCACAGCTCAAAATGCAGTTCCTCTCCCTAGTTTTGCCTGTTTCTAGTGTCCAGGAGAGCTGGCTGCCTTGCCAATCCTACCAGCACTAGGAGAGAGCTGAGAGATTTTTCAACTTACACACAAAATAGATGGGCACTTTGCTTCATCAGTTGTCCAACACCTGAGATCCAGAGAAAGCTACAAAACCACCTACATAGAGCCTTTCTCTCTCCCCGACCCCAAACTCGGGGTCAGCTCTGCTGCTGTCCCACACCAGGAAACCTGTGGCAGAGGACCCAATAGGGAACTTGGCCATATTCAGGTCACTTTTGTTCCCAACTGTCTCTTGTTCCTGCAGTCCTTTTGGGAAAGAACACCGGGGACTTCTAAATCTTTTCAATGTCACTGAATTACTTTTACTACTTTAGGCATTTCAGGCCATTTTTATTCCTTCTAGACTATTCCAAGTCTAACTAAGCTTTACTGTGCATATTTTTCATGAACCAAGCACCATTTAGATTAAAACATGTCTCATCATCCAGGAGTTGGTGCTTACAAAACAGTGGTGAGTTTTTTTCTTGAGATTTTAAAACACATTCTTTAGAACACACACACACATTTTCAGCTTATGAAACATAAATACAATGCTTCTTGACTTAGAATGGGAGCATATCTGAATAAACCTGTGAGTTGAAAGTACAAGTAAAAATATATCTAGCATACCTAATTTAATCAAACATCAGAATTCAGCCTAGCCTACTTCAATGTGTTCTAAATATTTACACAGCCTGCAGTTGGGCAAAATCACTGAACATGAAGCTTATTATTTTTTTTAATCATGAATAAGTATTGATTGTCTTTTGTACTTTCTTCTACAAGTGAAAACCACATATTGGTGATAGTGAAGGCCTGTAATCTCAACATTCTGGGCAGCTGAGGAGGAAGATTGAAAGCTTGAGCCCTGCCTGGGCAAATTTAGCAATTTCGTGAAACCCTGTCTCAAAATAAAAAATTTTAAAAAGCTGTGAATGTAGCTCAGTGCAAAGGCCCTGGGTTCAACTCCAGCACGGAGACAAAACAAAACAATCCATCAGCAACCAAAAAAAAAAGCCCTACATGGGCTTAGAGTCCCCCCATGGGGAGGGGAGGAACGAGGCTTATTCCCCAGGAAGAAGGGTTCCCAATGCCCAAAAGGTGTCCCAGCTCACAAGTTGGGGCTGGGTAAAGGTGAGGACATGGAGGCCGAGGCTACCCAGGGACTGGCAGGAGCAGCCCAGGGACTCTACCAGCATGGATGAGATGTTCCAGACCCTGGGGTCAATGGTGGGTCACACAGACATGACCTTCCAGGGGGCTCTGCAAAGGGAAGCAGGTACCACTGAGCAAAGAGGTAAAAAGCCAGACTCTCTCCCTGGGTGATGAGGCCTCTAAGGCTATGGGAGGGTCTCTCAGTGGGGCTGAGCCATGAGGAGAGTTCCCACAGTTGAGGGTCCCAAAGCACAGTTCATCACAAGGGAACACAAGCTCATCCTCAGGGCATGGGATCTACTGCCTGCTTCATGACACTTTTGCTTCAGGGACCCTAGGAGCCCATGCCTGAGTATACAGACACCCAGCAACTGTCACTTTCTAAAAACAAGCTGAAGGCTTTTGTATCTCTGGGTCAAAGCTAACTTCAAAACTGAGCTGATGCATGCCTGTAATCTCAGCACTCTGCACTCCGAGAGCCTCACACAAGACAGCTCCAGTTTGAGCCCAGCCTGAACAACTTAAACAAAAAGTAAAGAGGCTGGAGATACAGCTCAGCGGCACAGCACCTGCCTGGGAAGTGCAAAGTCCCAAGTCTGATTCTCCATATAGAGAAAAAAAAAAAAAAGAAGAAGAAGAAGAAGAAGAAGTTTTAAAAAGCAAGCAGATGTAGCTCAGTATGAATGTCCTGAGCTCATTCTTAGTATCACAAAACAAAAATAAGGAGAGACAGCAGCCTAGTTTGGGTTGGACTGCCTGGCTTTCAGGAAGACACTAAAAGTTTGCCTCTATTGTTAAGAACAAGATGGTAACAGCCCCCTCAGAGGTCCCAGACGGCTGCCTGGCTCACTACCCAAACAAAAGCAAGGTGGCTGGTCACTTGTAGGACAGAAGAGCTCAGAGAGGCATTCCCAGAGCCCCAGCGTGCGCGTGCGCGTGCACACGCACGCACACACGCTACCACGCACTTGTCACTCACCTGGCAGATACCACAGCCTCCAGCTCCTGGGTCAGCTTTAAATGTGCTCAGCAGAGAGCAGGTGTTGCTTCATTTTCCCCAAAACTTGTTTCCATGGAAGGCAATGGTTCTCAGGCCTAGAGGCACATTGCAATCACTTGGGAAGCTTTGAGCACCACAGCCATATGCGCCCAAGGACTAACGAGTTGGTTGGGGTATGAAGCCCAAATGAGTCTCAGGTCCCAGTGAGTACCTGGGACGTACCTGGGCCTGCAGGCTCTGCAGCTGTACCTTGTGAGGCCCTTAGATAAACTATGAGGGTGGGGGTGTCTTTCCCTAGCAAAGGGTTTGCATTCTAGATATCAATGCTCCTAAGAAAGATATTTGGGTGCATTAGGTTTGGGTAAGTGACCTTTACCCTAAAACTACACGTCTGGCTTCAAGCTACCACTGAATCGCTAATAAGCCTTGACTCCCAGGACACACAAGGAGGTTGAGTCATGTGAGAATAGGTTTTCTTCATAGTGAAGTGGAACTAGGAACAAAATTGCAGGTGTATAGCCAAGAAATATTTACAGTCCCTTCTGTGTGTCAGGCTCTGATGATAGAACAGCAAATAAATGAACTTAGACCACATCATTCCAGGTGGGAGTGCAGATGGACCTTCCCAGTGAAGTGGGGCAAGACAGTAACTGAGACAACAAGGGCCGGGAAGATCCATTAGGACTTCCAGGGGCAAGCGATACTCTGATCAAGAAAAAGCACAAATTTATAGGTTGAAAAAAAAAAACCCAACCCTCTGATGTGTTGGGCAGAGAGAGCCACGTGGGAAAAGGTATGTAGGCACTAGAAAGGGCCATGGCTTCTCTGGGAACCAAGAGGGTGTTCAGTGTTGTTAGAAAGGTGAAGCAATCTCGCCCAGGGTAAAGATGATGGAAAGCGTTGTTAGAGGGGAATTTGGAGGCACCCACAGGAGTCCAGGAGGTAAGGGGTTGCTCTGGCTATGAGATATGTTAAATCAATAATATAGCCAATTAAATTTCTTGGGGGATTTTGTTGAGTTTTTCCCCCTTATACTAGGGATTGATTCCAGGGCTTCATACTGAGCTACATCCCCAGCTCTACTTATTATTACTTTGAGACACGCTCTCATTTCATCCCTCAGTCTGGGCTTAACTTGCTTCAATCCTCCTGCCTCAGCCTATCAGAGTCCTGGGATCACAAGTGCGCATTATCATGCTTTCTATTGTAATCTGGGAAGTCTAAACAATACAAGTAGGCTGCAGGGTAGGCGACACATGCCTCACCTTGTTACACATTCTCTGAAAGCGCTTGGCCTTCACTAAGGTCTTACCTCTATGCGTATTTTTTTTAAATCCTAGAAGGTGCCAAATCCATACAAGTACAGAGGTTAGCACAAGTGGGTTGTCATATGCCTCTTGCCCCAATTGGCTCAACATTGGCCAGCAGAGAGATGGCCTTATTTTGTGTCTGCTTTCCTCACTTTTAAAATTTTGCACTTATAAATTGTTGAGGGTGGCTGGTTGTAGTGCCACACACCTATAATCAGTGCATGAAAGACTGAGACAAGAGGATCGCTGCACGTTTGAGGCCAGCTTGGCCTACATAGTGAACTCAGCTCCATCCTGGACCACACAGTGAGACCCTGTCTTTAAGAAAAAAAATTGAGGGTGTATTGTATAGGAAATAAACATCCTATTATTTTATATATATATATATATATATATATATAGAGAGAGAGAGAGAGAGAATATATATATATATATATATATATAGAGAGAGAGAGAGAGATCTATCTCTATATATCTATATATTTCAGAATGAATCTTTAACAGATAAAGTGAGTTTTGTGTGTTTGAGGCAGAGTTTCACCGTGTTGTTTGGGCTGGACTCGAACATGAATAAAAATGGGAAAGGGGAATTAAATGAAGAAGGAAGGAGAAGATAAGGAAGGGGGTTAAGGAAAGAAACAAATTGTATTATGTCCATGTATACACTCCCAAGATGATTCTAAAGTTCAGGCAAACATGTACAAATGAAAAAGCAAAGTGAAATTATCATGCCTACTGAAATCAGCAGTCATTGTTTACACAGACCTTTCCTTGTATACAATATCTCAACTTCATTTTTTATTACTTTTAATGAGAAATAATAATGTGACAGTTTCAAAACACGTTAGTAGTACATTCCCAGTATTTGATACAATGCATATTGTTGTCCTCCTAGTAGTTAGTTATACACAGCACAGTGTGTAGACATGATAGTTTTTCTAATCGTTATCGGTACAAAAAATTTCTTCTCATTGAACTAGGAGAAAGTAGTTGTATACATAGTCCAATGTTCCATAATCACCGTGGGTTATTGGCAAAACTGGCAATGTTGGAAGCTGTTGATGTAAGCCTTTTACAGCTCAGCATACTAATCTAGCTTTATGTTTTATACCTTGTGGTTAAACTTTTCTGCTGGGTGTCTTCATCACTGTTCCAGCTGTGGGACAAAAAGGAGAGTTTTATTTTGACTCACAGTTTTTAGAGGATTTAGTCCAGCAGTTCTCAACCTGTGGGTAGCGACCCCGGCAGAAGTCGAATGACCAAAACACAGGGGTCGCCTAAATCCATTGGAAAATACATAATTCATATCAGGTATTTACATTCCAAATCATAACTGTAGCAAAATTAGTTTTGAAGTAGCCACCAAAATTATTTTTTGGGCTGGGGTCACTGCAACATGAGGAACTGTATTGTGGGGTCACGGCATTAGAAAGGTTGAGAACCACTGATTTAGTCCCTAATCAGCTGGCTACAAGGCACAACAGGCATGGTGAGAGAGACTAGGCGGAGCGCAGCTACTCCAGGCCCCCAGGAACCACCTGTAGCCAGGCCCTACCTCCTAACAGCACCTTCAGCTGTGAACTCATTAAGGGCTGAATCGACTAGGGAGTATAGCACCCCTACAACCCAATTGCTCTTACATACATGAAATTTGAGAGGACATTTGAGATCTAAACCATAACACAGGACTAGGGAGATAGCTCTGTGGCATAAGTGCCTGTCTGGCAAGCACAAGGTTCTGAGTTTGATCCCTGGTACAAAAAACAAAAAACAAACAAAAAAATCAATAAACCATCACACAAAGCCTGATTCTCATAGCATTAGCCCCAGAAGAGTCTGAAAAGATAACCCCAGTCTCATCATAGCACCTGACACAATCCCTCTCTTCCCCTTGCCACCAACAACCTGGTTCTGAGGGCACCTCTCTTCTCTCCTAACAGCCATCTTTGCCGGGGCAGATGCCCCTGCAGGATATTTCCTACTCCCAGCAGAAGGGAGTTGCGCTTATTACAATGTGAAATACCCATAGGTATTTACTTCCTTATGGGCTTTCCACTTCCTGTACTAAAATGCAAGCTCCAGAAGGAGAGAGGGGTTGTCGATTTTGCTGACACCTTTATTCCCTCTGACAGGGAGTCACTGTTCCTTATAGAAGGGCACAGGCTGGCCCCACACCAGGCTCTCCTTCCTCCCCCAGCTGTGTGATGGTGTCTCACGACCAGCTGCAGTGGCCACTACCATCCGCGCTGTGCCAGGCTGTATAGTAGGCAGCACTTTAGATCTCCTCCCCAGAGAGCAATGAGCCTGAGCCCTTTGAACAAGTCAGATCAGCCAGCCACCACGGTAGCTACCTGAAGGTCTCAGAAAAGCAGGCAGGAAGGAACTTCTGCAGAGTAGTCACATGGGACACCCTGCTTCATCTCCTCAGGACTCACAGCCTCCTTTCCTGGCTGATGTCCAGGGCCAGCTGCCCCCTGGCACACTTCTGCACCAACAAATTCTTGCATTATGTTCTCTGGAATGAATTACCTGGATGGGTTTATTTAACCAAAGTTGGCTCATCTGATGCTGTAGAAATTAACAATCCACTTGACAGAGCAGGAAACGGAGGCTATGGACATCCATGTGAGTTGTCCAGGGTCACCCAATGAAGGAAGTCACAGCTGGGGGGCCCTGCTTCACTGATGCTCTATGTATGGTGCTAGGATTGTGTCTAACTGCCCTCTTTGCTATCCTCTTTTTTTGTTGTTGTTTTTGTTTTTGTTTTTTTGAGATAGGGTCTCACTATGTAGCCCAGAAGGCTGGCCTCAAACTCACTGCTATGGTTCTGCCTCAGCCTCCCAAGCACTGGGATCACAGATGTGTGCCAAGTGTCTGGCCTTCCTTCTTTTTATCAAGGTAGATTCATGTACAATCTATCATTTACCGTTTTTAAGTGTCTTAAGCCTATTCACACTGTTACCCAGCCATTACCACCACTCATCTACAGAACTTTTCCATCTTCTCAAATTGAAATTCCTTCCTCAATAAACACCACCTCCCCATCCCCTCCCCGGCCCTGGTTCCCACCATTCTAATTTCAGTCTCTGTGAACTCGATTACTCTAGGGACCTCTCACAAGTGGAATCCTCTGATATTTGCCCTCTGCGTCTGGCTTATTTCACTCGTTGTGATGTATTCATAGTTCATCCATGCTGTCACCCGTATTAGAATTTCCTGCCTTTTGATTTCTTCCTTTAAAGCGAAAACCACATTTTCCGTGTTTTTGTAGCATTATTAATGCTGTTATTTAAAGTGGCATCTCAAACGGGGGGTGGGGGTGGTGTGAGCAGGGATGATCCTCTGGGCAGAGAGGAATATTTGTCATTGACATTATTCCTAATTGTCTGGACAGGGCAGTACAAAAGCTGAGTGATTTCTGCTGGCTTTTTAAGATAGTTTTTTGTTTGTTTGTTTCAATTTTTTTATTGTTTAAATTTAACAATGGTTATATTACATATTTTCATCATCAGATCAGTTTAGATTAATACATATAGGTATATAAGATTGATCAAACAATTAAACATTAACCTTTCTAAATCCACATTACTTTTTTTTTTTTTTTTTCCCCCTTTTTTTCTTTTAAATTT
>PVJA010043381.1:0-16794 GCA_004027025.1 Myocastor coypus | reverse complement strand
ATGCCCACACACTGTACTCTGTAGAATGATTGTGAGGACAATATGCAATATGTCAACTTTCAAAGAAAAGAAAGGGGAAAAGAAAAAAAAGTAATGTTGATTTAGAAGGGTTAATGTTTAATTGTTTGATCAATCTTATATACCTATATGTATTAATCTAAACTGATCTGATGATGAAAATATGTAATATAACCATTGTTAAATTTAAACAATAAAAAAATTGAAACTTGAAAAAAAATATATGAATTCTGCAGAATGTCAGTCCATATCAGATCTGATCTTAAACATTAATAGTAAAAGACTGCCTCATTTACTAGCCCAATGAGGATCATAGTTTCTACAATTGGAAAGCTGTGAAATTACCCAGGATTTTCTTGATAGCACCAAAAGAACAGGATTTTTTTCATCACATACACACACACACACACACACACACACACACACACACCCCATACCTAACAGATCTCAGAAATACAAAGAGAATCATAGTGCATTACATGCTAATTGCTATGGCAGATAGCACTACTGGTAGATCAATAGCTGCAGCTCATATTCATGCTGATTTCAACTCACCAAGAAAATAGCAGAGGAAACCAGAAGCTTGGGTGATGAAACTCAGAGATTTACACATCCCTGGATACACTGAGACATTCTGATGTTTGAGGTGCCAGAGAAATTATGGAGTATCCAAGAATAGCTACACCTGGTGCTTCCTTTGACTGATGAGAACTAAGAAAGAGGAAGACAGAAAGATTAAGCAGATTCTAAAACCCATATGACTAAATAAAAGTGTCCTGATTTACTAACATCAAACAGCGTTACCAGCTCAGCCAACAGCGGGAGTGAATCACTGCCCGGTGAGATCTCCCCGCAGGTACAATGGAAAAAATTAATCGAGATTTTTAAATTAAATTAATTAATGGCTGAAATACAGCAAATAAATAAGAGCCCTGTTGTTCCTGAAGGTCATTCCTCCAGAGAACAAATCAGAGAGGGACTGGCGGAGCTGTGCTCTGCCTCACTAAGTGCTGTTAATGTTGCAATCTCTGTCTCTTTTTATTGCAAATTCAAATCCAAAGTCACTTAAACTTTTGCCCTACAAGAAGGGAAAGTCATAGGACTCATAAATATGATAGTCACATATTTTCCTAGAAATAAATGAGGCAGTGTTCCATGGGACCACACTCTGAGCAAACAATATCCGTGTCTTTGCAAACACAATCTTTACCTTGGCCACCTCTTTTGGCATAAGGCCTGGAAACTTTTAGCCAATATAATGAAATGAAATGTGCATCTTCAATTGGAAGGCTACAGGCTGCAAGGCTGACTGATTAAGTAGAGTTAATACCAAGCCCATGTTTCGCTGTCAACTTTTATTTACTGTAAGATCACAGCCCCTTGAACTCCAGCCTGAAAGCAGCCAAAGGCTCCGAGCCGGGCACTTGAGTGGATACTGCCGAGGGAAAAAGACAAGTGCGAGAGAAAAGGAGTAAGGACTGAGGGGAAGGAAGAAGAGATGGAGAAAGACAGCCAGAGAGGGGCAGAGAGGTATGGAAAGGCGAAGAAAGGAGGGAGGAGTAGCGGAAGGTAGGAAGGAAAACTTGGGGACAGAAGGAGTGGGAAGCCCATGAACATCGGGCTTCCGTCATTGGCGAATGGCAGTCGGTCTTTAAGCTGTGCTCCAGGTTGGGATGGGTAATGAAGTGACTCCGAGAATTATGGGGCCCTGACTGAACACCGGAGGCGAATGTGTGCACACTTGAGGACAATCCGACATCGTAACTGAAAGTCAGAGCTATAAGATCAGGCAGGCTATTGACTTTTCATAAAACCAATATAGCCCTAGTAAGTTCACCCTTTGTCTCCAAGATGGATTTAATTATTTTTCATTCATTATATGTGTAGCATTTATGAAAAAAAAATATTGACTTACTTGACATATGAGTACTCTATTTAAGACCAAATTGCCCCCAGCATAATGAGAGGTCAACAGGGTTCCATTCAGGCAATCCTACAGATTGCAAGGCTCTGAGAGACCACGAGCATTGAATTACAAATGGGGTGGTGGCCATAGAAGCTCAGTACTCCCTGGTGCCTCTTTGGGATAGCTACCCTTTCTCCTGCCTTTCAGAGGACCCCAGGCCCTCTCCCTGCCTGGTATCCAATGCACACTGTGAGTCACAGAGAAGCATGTTTTCCTCCACACGGGGAAGCTACTCCTAGAACGGAAACCTGAGGCCAGGGGCCAGGACGAGCCCTTCGCAGACCACTTGTCACGTGATCGATAGGCCAGAATGCACGGAGAAATGTGAACTCTGTTAAAATATTAATAAAACAACAACATTCACTTGAGTGCCGTAAACCTCAGTTCAAGAGATGAGTCGTCCGTCTTTCTAGTGGATACCTATAAAGCAGTTTTTGATGAAAAAAATGTGGGGAAAGATAAAATACCTATAAGCCAGCAAAGAGCAGAGCACTTCCAGTGACGTGTGTTTCGAAGCCTCTAGCCAGAGGTCAGAGTCCCTGAAATGGCTTGTTGGGGATGCCTGTGAAGGCCGGCTCTGTCCCTTGCTGTGTCCCTCTATCTCCTTTGTTGTATGTAACTTGTGATTTCCAATAGGATCTGCGGGCGCATCTGCCTCTGTGAAGCCAGCTTGGTTGAAGAGCCCACAGAGCTGTTTGCGGTTTGCTAGGGCTTAGAAATCAACAGAAAATTAAGACCAAGTGCTGAATGCATGCCTGAAAGTCTTTTTATAGATGAGCTTCAGGAATGCGCCTTCACTGAAGCATGCCCTTTGAAGCCCTCTTCACTTGTACGTCTTCCAGAACCATTGATGTTTAACCCTCTCCTAATAAGACCAGCTCTTGGGTACATACCACTCACATATGGCCAATGTCAATGACACAAGCCCATAAGCATGTTAACATACCTCGGAGCAGGCTCCCTTCATGTGGGCAGGGCACGCCATGTGAGCCGGAAGGCCCCACAGATGAAGGGGAGAATGCCTACAGTTTCCAAGAGAAGACTTTGATCCGCCCCTGAGGCGTAGCTCTGAAAGGGCTGTCACCCAGTTCCCATCTCCAGCCAGGTGCTGCGCACACTCTGCCTCTTCCTCTCCCTCACTCAGGATGGAAGACGGCACTGTTCATCTCCCCTTAGTAAACACAAGCCTGCTAACACAGCAGTGTCCCGTAACCAATTAATCACAGCAGCACCTTCTGTGTACACAGGGCCTTAGCAATTTCCCAGCAGTTTCCACAGTTGGCCATGTCTGATTTGTTCAACTCCCTTTCCATGTAGTGTGGCTGCTGCGTTGTGGGTGAGGGCTGTGTCTCTGAGACGTGGAGGCTGAAGTTGAATCAGACGGAAAGGCAACACCTGACTGTGCACATTCAGAACATGGCTTTTCCCAACAGCCTTAGCCAGCACTGGCTTCCTGGCATGACGCAGACCAGTCTAGAATTTATTCCCTCACAGGATAACATCAAGGATGCTGAAAGAGCAGGAAGAGAGTGTGAATGCATGCCCTTTTCTGTGGTGGTGATGGATGAGCCAAACAGGAACACTGTGGATACTGAGCATGAGTTGCACGTAAGGAAATGATTGCTATTCTAACTTGAACAACCTTGTCGAGGTGGCTTAGACAGTCACCACTTCCATGAGACAACTCACCATGCTTCAACCTGGATCAAACAGTCTTCTTCTTCTTCTAAATATTCCAGCCATTTGTTGAAAGTAGTAGAAAGAGCTCTGGCTGACCAGGGGCCCATCTCAGGCTGCAGAAATGCTCCCAGGTGGAGGATAGCCACTGCATGAGTGACCCGGTCAACGGCAGGAGCCTGCCACAGCACCTGTGATGTTGTCCACTCAAAAAGAAACCAAACCAAAACAAAACAGAACAACAACAAAAAAACCAGAGATCAATTGACTTTAGGAATGTTCTATCATTTATTCAATCAGACATCAAGTGAAGACTTTCAAGCCCCACTAAAGAAAGAAAACGATTCAATAGCACAAATGTCCACAAGGAAACTGTAAAAGAATGTTAGTAAGGTTCTGAGCAACTGTGCCTGGATCGTTCCGAGGCAAGGCAGGGGAGATGTACATGTGAAATTGTGCTAGTTAGCCACATCGGACTCATCTTGCTATTTCTACAACTTTCATGATTTACATCATTGGCACTTTTCTTCAGAATAGAATAGATAGGTATTTACTTGAATGTTTAATTATAAATTCTGGATTTGAAAGGATAATGTCAAGCAGGAATGCTTCTTTTACAAAGGGAAATGTTGTGCTTGTTTTGGTCAAAGTCCTCCTACAGATGCCAGTAACACAGGCCTGTTAAGGAGCTAAGGAGCAGGACAGTGGCTGATGGCACACAGGGAACAGGACAGACTTCACTGCACTTTTGTAAGATGACAGAAGACCACTGGCATGTGACAAGACCCTCAGATGAAGCAGGAATAGCAAAGACACTAGTGTACAGAAAAATAGCCAAAGATGGTAAACCGTGTTTTGAAATGGAAGGATGAGATATGAGGAAGCTCAAACTGTATTTCATTTCAGAAGCTGCTGCACTACAGAACCATGGTGACTTTTGTAGTGACCACAGTGGCCAAAGCGTGGACTTGGCCAGGATCTGTTGACCTGGTTCTCTTTCTGGTTTACATCCATATGTAGGAGACAGGTGCTTTTTATGTACTCCAGCCTAAAGTTTTATATGACCTTAGATTTCCTTCCTCTTTCCTTCCTTCGTTCCTTCCTTCCTTCCTTCCTTCCTTCCTTCCTTCTTTCTTTCTTTCCTCCTCCCTCTTCCATTTCTCCGTCATTCTCTCTCCTTTTCTTTTCTTCTTCTCTCCACTTCAACCTTCTTTCAATCTCTCTCTGTCTCTCTGCCTCTGTCTCTCTCTGCCTGCCTGCCTGTCTGTCTGTCTGTCTGTCTGTCTCTCTCTCTCTCTCTCTCTCTCTCTCTCTCTCTCTCTCTCTCTCTCTCTCTTAACACCAGGGCTCACTGCGTTGCCTAAGCTGGTCTCAAGCTCATGATGGCCGTCTTCTCACAGCTTCCCGAGCACTGAGATCAGAAGCGTGCACCACCAGACGGCTCTCCCTTTTGCTTTCATGTCTACCATTGTCTTTCTTCTTCCTTTGAGCAACAGAAACAAAATTGAAGCAAAAGAGAAAATCCAGAAAAAAATGAGTTTAAGTTCTGCAGAATCGCCAAACTGGGATTCAGATTTTCCATCCTCTCATACCACAAACTCACCCTGTTTGTCCCCAAAACTCACTTGGGGCCCTGCTGTCAGGGAGAACCATCTTTGTAATGGTTCACTGGGTGACTGTATAGGGCAACTGCAGGGCTTTAGGGTGCGGTGCCTGGGACTCTCTTGTCCTGGGCCTCCCTCACTTTACACCCTAGCATCAACACCTTATGCAGGCCAGGACCCGATAGCACTTCCGGTCAGGGTCCCCAGAGGACTGATTGAGCCGTGCTTTCTTCCTCCTGCAACCTGAGCCCGCAGACCTTCAGACTATGGCAGGCCTGGGCCTACCCTGTAGTCATCTTTGTGTGCTGTTCTTGCTTTTCCAAATTCCGAGAGCAAGGTCGCATCTCTGGTTCTGGACTAGCCATGTTGCTAACTACCTGGCTCCAAGTAGATAACTGTTAAACGGGTGTACAAGAATGCAACACAGGAGGCTTTTTAGAAACACTCCCCACAGTGTTCTTAATTATGAAGCATAGAGACTTTACTTCAGGAAGGCTTTCTAACAAAAACAATATTAAAAGCATGTAAAAGGAAAATTTCACTAACTATGGACAGTTAAATCTTGTCAGAAAAGACTGGAGGAACAATGAGCTATTTTATACTACCAAAGTGTGCTCTTTTTTATTATTGTTGGTAGAGATTAAAAAAAATCTTCCAATGCTAAGATCATTGCTTGATTTGGCACTGAAAGTTATTTCATTGTACCAAAATAAAACAGCATTGTTCGGGATGTTTTCTTGTCTTGATGCTCAGCAGATTGACTTTGAATTCTGTAAGTGACCTTATATTATGATATTATTTCTTAGCATAAATGACTTATCTGGCTTATTCTCTGTAGGGGCCAAAGAATTTCCACTCTTGAATGAACACAACATTACATTGTCAAGGGAAGGTGATATCTAGCAGAGGAAGGAAAATTGGGTGGGGGGAGTGCTTTTACTAATACCTTGCTGAAGATCAGTACTGACTGGCCTATGTTAATGGACAGGAGGCCATAAAAGTGCTCTGCTTTAGCACAAATCACTTCCATTTCGGAAAGTTGTTCCAGAACACAGGTGCATGATGGGAACCTGAACAACCACCCCTTGGTTTTCATAGACTCTCTCACCTTGGCCTGCTCCCTGTAGCCAGGAACACCCTGGATTTTCAGACCCCTCCATGCACAGGGTTCCAGACTTTGGGAAACCACCACCATGCATGGGCCTGAGAGACGGCGTGTGTGGCCTTTAAAAGGTTACTCATGTGGCTTCTCTTTTACATATTGACACGTTGCAGAGTCCACAGGCCAAGAGCAAATCTCAGGAGAGTGAAGATGAACCTGCCAGTTTCCAGCGCTGGTAAGATGCAGTTGGAGCAGCCAGAAGGGGAAGGTGCATCCTTGCTGCCATTATAGAAGAAAAGAGCTGCTCTCCTCCCCGCCTCCAGGTCGCTTGCCCAGGGACAACACCACAGTGCTTTGGCCTGAATTGTGCCAAACCTGAAATCCAAACCCTAGCAATGAGGACAAATATGACGCCCTTCAGAAAACAAGCCTTATGGATGCAGCCAAGCTAAGAGACATCTTCGTGGCTTAAGGTGGACACTTAGTGACCAATAACAGCTTAGACACAGGCATGTCAAAGCCCCTCTCTGTCCCAGGCAGAGATGGCAGAGATGGGGCCAGAAGTCAAGGAGTAGGATGCTTGCTGGCTCCCAATGGGATGCTAAAGCGGCAGGAAAGGATCTTTGCCCAGACCCTCTAGAGAGAGCCTGCTACCCTGACACCTTGATTTCAGGCATTTGGCCTCCAGAGAGAAAAAGGACAGATTCCTGTGGCCCTAAGGCAGGCAGAGCAATGGTGCCACAGCATGCCCAGCTGGGCCAGCTCACACCTGTGAATGTGGCTTCTCAGGGTGATTTGCACAACCTCGTCCCCTAACAGACCCATGTGTCTAACTGCACCAGGGATAGCGCTGACTCAACATGCACCTTTCAGCCTGAAGCCTGCATCCCCCTGTAGCCATGAGACCATAGTACACTCCCTCCTCAGCCTTCCCACATTTACTTTTAGCATTTTCCTTACTCTCTTCTGGGTACTTTCAATTCACCTATGGTCTCTGTCTTCTGACAATGCGGATGAAAGTGGCCTTGATGCCGTGCAGAATGTCACACATCTGCGACATCCCAAGCCACAGTCCTCCTCAGTTGTTCCTCACTCTCCACACCTTCAGAGCTCAGCTGCCTCTCGACCCCTTGCAGAGATCCCATCCGGACCCAGAGTGCCTCAGAGTCTCCCTTAAAGAGGACACCAGCCATGGAACAAGAAAGACTTCAGCCAAAAACATAGATTACAACGCTCGTCGTAAAATATTGGTACAGGAACTATGGCTGGGTTAGGAGAGCTCACTTTTTCTAACCACTAATGGTTGTTCATAGAAAATCCATATCCTTAGACCCATTCTCGTGTGGCTTCTTCCCCAAAGTGGTGCTGGAGTACACTATTCTAGATGCAGCTATGAAGAGCATGGTCAAATCAGGTACAGAGAGAACAAGTATCTCGGAAGTAGGAAAGGAATCCATTGGATTATTCTTGTATCTGCATGGAGAGAGGCCAATAAAACCTGGGCTCCTAGATAGGCTGATTTCATGGAGTCAACCCCATCCATATCACAGACTAGCCATAAAATGGACCCCTGCCATATTTTACACTTATTTCCTCTCAAAAGGCCACTTTCCCATGTCAAATTAGTATCACAGGAGGAGTGTGGGGCACACCCTCCCAAAGTCTGAACAAAGCCACTTAAAATTTGGAAAGCTGAATCTCCAGGGCTAAATTTGTCACACACACACACACACACACACACACACACACACACACACACACAGATAAGAATTTTCATTATGTTCAAATCAAATTGATATGATATAGCTTTACTCTTTGGGACTAAAACTGCCCCCTTTGAAATGCATGGAGACCCCTGAACTATGCATGGAAAAAACCAGCAGGAAATGGTCTTCCAGGCATCCACCCTGGGATAGTTCTCCATGTTTGCCTACGTAGAGCTAAGTCCAGCCAATCACAAACACCTCTGACATCGATTTTGCCTGCAGAGAGATGGAACGTTTATAGATAAAGCACTTTCCCACTTTTTATGAAAATGATGAGTTATCAACATTTTGCTTGAAGGCACAAGATACAGCCCCATCTTCATTCAAAGCCATTAAATATGCCAGAGACCCAGCTGTCAATATCGTTGTGGGGTAAATTGAATTTCCAGAGTCAATACAGAACCCGCTGCATTAAGCATAAGACAATTCTGACAGATTATTAATTTGAAAGGCCATGTATGGCATTGTCTAGACAAGACATAAGCCCAAGTTTTCAGGGGGCAATGTGTACATAAAATGAAGCATGCCGAGGCTGTGAAGAATACTAATAACACGGATCTGGATTATTAACCAATATTTATTGCTTTTATTCAGACATGGTCCAGAAGCCTCAGAGGTGAAATGTTGAGATACAGGGCATCAGGGGTGTTTTCGTTCTAGAGAAACAGTAAATATTCTCTAAGAACAGCAAGATGCAGGGAGAGGTAATCTCTTTAAAAAACAGACAACAGTAACAGTCGTGAAAGCTTGGAGCATGCTTATGGATCTGTGGATGGTGGGACAGGTTAGGAGTATATATACGACCTGCAGAGCTTCTTGTTTATAAGCTTTTGCTGAGCTACTGCACATGCCAGGGGTTGGCCTGATGCTGTTCTCTCAGATGATTGGCTGCCTGCCCCCTTGTTCTGCTCTGCCTCGGGCTATGCTGGTCACAGGTATCAACTTCGGGCCTGCACCTTGGGTGTGGTTTAACCATTAGAGACTCCTCACTGCCTACTGACGCATCTACCACAGGCTTAGCAGGCTTTATCGCCCAGAGTCCTCAGGGAACAAGAGTCAAAACTTTTCATCCCCCATGCAGCTGCTGCAGCAGAGGACACTGTCTGCAGATCAGTTGAGGCACAGGGTTCCCCTCCCCCCCTATACCAGGCTAACAGATACCGGTGTAGGTCCCGCCCCACAGTCACATGTCCTGTAGGACTCAGCGGGTAGATGAGACTCAGCCACGGCTAATGTGCGTGGACTCAGGAGCCTTACAGACCAGGGCAAAAGCCTGAATCTATGAGCTGCTGAGGGCTGAATGCTCAGCGAGATGTTGTCTATTTTTGTGAGACTTAGATGACTCCGGTTTTCATGAACAAGGGTAATTGATTGGTGTCTATCAGAGTCCAGCTATAAAATATAAGCATTCTCCAAAGGCTGAACACCTCAGCAGTGCGTGGAAAATACCTAATTAGTGTCAGGCACCAGGCCAAAGAGCAAGGGGTTCTGAAGCTGTCCTGAGACAGTGGTGATGGAGGTAAACAAGGTTGGCGCTGTCCCAGAAGGATCGGTGGCCAGTGGGAGATAGGCACCCTTCTCAGAAAGCACTTCCTGAGGACAAGAAGGAGGGGTCCTGGCTCTTCTCTCTTTATGTCCTTTCTTTGTGTCCAAACACGGTGGGGACAACAGGGTCCAGGGAAGCTGGGCAAGGTCAGAGGCAGTCAGGAGGGGCTTAGAATCAAGGAGACACTGGCAGGCAGAAAGGGGCTGCACGGAGAGAAGATACCGACAGAAATCCAGTTCCCAAGGAGTAGCTCCCGCTGCATCATTAGTAATAGAAAGACTGCCTCTCTTCATGTTCTGCTAAAGTACTGGAAGAGGTAGATACCGTCTGCACAGCACTCCGGGTAAGGGCGAACACAGAAACCTCTAGCACTATCCGATCACACTTACAGGAGCTGTCCTCCAGGTGTGCTGGAGACCTTGGAGCATAAAGCTAACTTGAGAACTGGTGTGCACAAAGATCCACTTCACAGCTCCTGAGAACTCAGTTAGCATTGTGCTGGGATGAGACAGGTTTGGGAAGCTGAAGCAGCCAAAGAAGTGGCTTAATAAGAAAATGCCATGTTAGGGGCTGGGGAGATAGCTCCGTGGCACAACTGCCTGCCTGGCAAGTGCAAGGTCATGAGTTTGGAACCTGCTCCCACCAAAAATAAATAAATAAATAAATAAATAAATAAATAAATAAATAAAACCAAAACAACAACAAGAAAAAAATCCCTCATAACTCAATCCACCAGAATAATAGCCTATAATTTACTTTTAAAATTACCAAATTCTTAGGTAGTTTGATATTCTTAATTTACAAATAACTACATTTTGAAGCATCTATTTATATACTCTGCCTCCTTCAGGAAGATACCATCTCAGATTAAATCGCAAATAAATACATAAGACAATGTTCAGCATCATTGGTCCTTCAAGAAATGTAAATTATTATTTTTTTATGAGCAGAACATATTTACTGAGGGAAAGAAAGCTCCTGTCCAAGAGAGGAACAGGAGGGAGGTCCCTAGTAGGTGTCCTGAGAAATGTGAATTAAAACAACACTGAGATTCTTTCTCTGAACTTCTATAGGGTCCGTAGCGTTTTTGCCCTTTTCAATCCTTACTGCGTGAATTTCAAATTTTTACTTTCACATCTTTTTTTTTTTCTTATACTGCTGGCTAGGAGTTTATTTTATTTATTATTTAAAAAGAACCAGCTCTTTAATTGATTAATTATATTATTTTCTTATTCTCCATTGTGTTAAATTCTGCTCTTATCTTCATAATTTCTTGCCTTCTTGGGGCTTCGGGCTCTCTATCTCCCTCTCTCTCTGTCTCTCTGACTCTCTCTCTCTCTCTCTCTCTCTCTCTCTCTCTCTCTCTCTCTCTCTTGCTCTCTCTCTCTCTCTTATGCTGCGGTGTGAACTCAGGACCTTGTGCTTGCCACACAGGTGTTTACGCAGCTGAGCTATCTCCCCAACACCTTGAACTGCTCTCCTTTTTCTAGGAGTTTGAGGTACAGGTTGTTTATTTGGGCTCACTCTGTTCTCCTGATGTGAGAATTTACCACTGTGCATCTCCCTCTTATGTCTGCTTTCATTACGTCCCACGAGTTCTGGTAAGACTGCATCATCAAGACGTCAACCAGTACCAAACTCCATAGGGGGAGTGGAGAAAAAGGAACACTTCTTCACTATCGTTGGGAGTGTATGTTGGTACCATTACTATGGAAATCAGTGTGGAGATTCCTCAGTAAACTATGATTAGAGGTCCCACTTAACCTAGCTGAACCCCACCTGGGTATTTTTCCAGAAGAACCGAAAATGTCACACCACAGAGGTGCATGTGAACTCATATTTATGATAGCACAATTTACCATAGCTAAATCTTTGAAACAACCCAAATGCCCTTCAACTGAGGAGTGGATTAAAAAGATATGATACTTAAGACAGTAGAGCATTGCTCAGCTATTAAAAAAGATAAACTCAAGGCTTTTATAGGTAAATGGATGCAGAGACCACAGTCTCTGTACAGTGAGGACAGAGTGTGCAGGGTCTCACTGCGTAGATCAGACTCCTAGTGATTCTCCTGTTTTCAGCCTCCCAAAGACTGGGATTAGAGGTGCACTTAAGTGAAATAAATCAGTCCCACATATGTAAGCATCGTATTGTCTCCCTAGTACAAGAACCTGAAAGAATAAATAGAATCTGAAAGATGCAATAGATATTGTGAAAGGGAAATATTTTGTTCAGAGGAAAGGAACACCCGGGTTGAGGGAAAAGACAAAAGAGAAAGAGGTGAAAAGGAAATATATATACATATGCATATGGTAGCTCGCATAAATGCGCTGCTTATTTCTACTGATCTATTGAGTGAAACAGTTAGTACTTATATATTTTTCTCTTTACTTTTTAGTAGTTTTTTTTTTTTTTTTTTTTTTTTTTTTTTTTTTTTTTTTTTTTTTTTTTTTTTTTTTTTTTTTTTTTTTTTTTTTTTTTTTTTTTTTTTTTTTTTTTTTTTTTTTTTTTTTTTTTTTTTTTACCAATTTTGCATGCTTATATCTGGTAATCTGAACAACTATTTTTTTAAACTGAAGACAGAGTGTGCAGGGTCTCACTGTGTAGAGCAGACTCATAGTGATTCTCGTGTTTTCAGCCTCCCAAGGCCTGGGATTACAGGTGCACGCTGCCACGTCCAGGCTCAATCACTGTCGCAGTATGCCTTGAGCGTGGGGCTGCCATGGCATGCCAGGAATCAGACCCCAGCCGCATTCTGCTGCAGCAGGAGCTTTAGTAAGCTTAACTATCTGGTTGGCCCTCTGAGCAACTAATTTGAAGACAGCAATAGACAATGAAACAGCCACTATTGGATTCTTCTCATTTTGTTTAGCGAAATTCTGTATCATTTTCAATTTTTTCTTATAGGTTTTTATTCTCTTTAAAAAATAAAAAAGAGAGCTGACCAGAAATCTCAGTGGATTACGGAGCTTTCTTAAGCAGGTGCTAGGACCAGGGTTCGATCCCAGCATGCTGTGCAGGCCGTACCCCCAGGAGCACACTGAGACAGCAATTGAGACTGGACGTAGTGACACACACCTGTACTCCCAGCACCTGGGAGGCTGAAAACAGGAGAGAATTGCTGCAAGTCCAATCTGTGTAGTGAGACCTTGTAAACCCAGTACTAAATACATTAAAAATAACATTGAAAAAGAAATTAAAAGTAGACAACAGGCACTTTACAATTAGTATAATGGAACAACAAGTGCAGGGTAAATTTGGAGCAAAAAAATAAAGGGAGTTCTAAAATAAAAGTGTGAGAAAACCTTCTCAGCCCTACTGGTCATCAATCTATCCCTGGTCACTGCTTCCGTAGAGTCCTCAAACTAATTTCTCAAAGGGATATAAATAAAAAATAGCAGGCAACCAATCAGAGTCCTCTCAAAGCCTGTGATATAGAAGATTTGAATAGAATAGATATGGGTATGGGTATAGCGATAGATAGATAGAGAGATAGATAGATAGATAGATAGATAGATAGATAGATAGATAGAGATAGACAGATAGATAGACAGATAGATAGGATGGATAGATGATAGATAGATAGATAGATAGATAGATAGATAGATAGATAGACGGGCAGAGGGACAGACAGACAGGATAGATAGATAGATAGATAGATAGATAGATAGATAGATAGATAGATAGATAGATGAGAGGTCTTCTGTTCAGAACCTTTTGCAGAAAATACCCAAAGGGATCAAAACACTGAAATTTGAGCTCAGACTTCTTGGTGGTTGAAATTCATTGACTGAATAAAACTATCATTTACAAATATTTTTTAGAATACTATTATGCACCAGGCAGATCTAGGTCAGAAACAGGAAATCTGTAAGTAAAGCAATTTCTACCTCAGGGCAGGAGAGACAAAGCAACATGTGCACAGGAAGACACGTTAGTCCAGCCACACAGCTCACCGCCTCCACTGTTGAGTACTGTACAAAACAGCAAGCTTGGGGGCCAGCAGATGTGGGCCGGTGTCCCTGGGTCACAGGATGGCAGGGCCAGGGCCGGCTGAGCGAAGCCGGCCTAGCTTCGGCCCACCTGGAAGCGTGTGTGCAGAGGGAGCCCCTGTGCGACGAGCTGACACCTCATGCTCATCTTTTACTGCTGCTGCTCTTTAATTTTTTTTTTTTTTTTATTGCAGTACTGGGGGGAAGGTGAGCCCAGAACCTTCCTACTGAGCTACACTCCCAGAAAACCAATTTGTGTTTATTTATTTATTTATTCATTTATTTTAATTTAGAGACAGGGTCTCTGAGGTGCTTAGTTCTGCAGGCTGGGTTAGAATTTGCAGTCCTTGTGCAGTAGCCTCCCGGGGTATTGAGATTGCTAACCATGTCCCCTGGAAGCCATGTCCACGGAGCACAGTGAGGTTCAAGAAGACAGATAGATCTCGTGCAGATGCTCTGTCCCCTCCGCTTCACTCTACTGGTCACCTCCACCCCAGGGTAAGGCAGGAGCAAGGTCAGAGGACAAGGCAGGGCTGCACTGTGGAGAACCTGGGTGAATGGGGGGCCTCTGAGGCCGCAGGGCTGTCTTCCCAGCAGTCCTCAGTGGGGAGAGGGGGAGGGGAGCCTTCCCCCAAGGGAGCAGCAGTGCAGGTCCAAGCAGCAGTTCCAGCCAGGTTCAGAGCTGGAGGCTGGACTACCCAAGCCCACAGCTCCTGGATGCCTAGCAGTAGCACCAACCTTTCTGGGATGGTCTTGCTGGGTGCTGGGTGCTGGGTGCTGGGTGCTGGGTGCTGGCTGCTGGCTGCTGGCTGCTGGCTGCTGGCTGCTGGCCTCTGGCTGCTGTGTGCTTCCTTCCAACCACAAGCACTGGAAGGGCCCATCTTGCCGCTGTGCAGTGAGGTGCTGCCCGCAGCTGAGAGAGGCTGTATCTCAGCTGAAAGCTCTCGCAGGCACAGTCTCCACAGTGCTGAAGCAGCGTCTCTTTCTCATTCAGTGCAAAGCTTCAAAGCATTGGTGCTAATCTCTCCTGCTTCGCTCCTTGGCAGAGGGACAAGTGCTTCTTGGGGAATTTGTACCACGGAATGAAAATCATGATGACGCCGCAAAGGAAGAGTCTGAACAATGCGTGGCACGTGGATAAGATCCTCAATAAGCAGGGGCCCCTGTGTGAGGAGGAAACCAATTTGTCAGTATTTCTAATTATGGCCCAACCAGAGGGGTGAGGCTGCCCTGCAGCAGACTCCCTTGGGCCCACAGAGAAAGGCCACAGCTGGTCTGTGTGAACATGAGATGTGGCTTTCTGTGGGCCTACATCCCACAGGGTGGGCAGAAGTGCCCGAGGGAGCCCTTTACCTCCTGTTGCTGGATCCCAGTGTGAGCTGTTGACCACCTGCAAAAAAAAAAAAAAAAAGAAAAAAGAAAAGAAAAAAAGAAAGCCTGGCCCTTAGAAGGAAATCCTCTTGGTCCTTTGCCTGAAATGAGTTTTCCCTGGAATTTCAGGGCACATTTCATCTCCCGCAATCACGCAATCATTTCCTGAATGGAGATGACTCGCGGACGGCAGCCTTTTCCAGCCGCCGAGCTGCGTCAGCCACTCTGAGAAGCGGGCATTCGAAACCGTGCTGCTTCTTTCTCTCCTCCCAGTTTTGAAGCCTTCAGGTCACACAGGTTCCTGCCTCCTTTTCATGGTCTCCTTACTTGGTTTTCACAAAAGATTCTAGGAGCTCTCACTGTAATGACCTTAAATCATTCATGCAGTCTTCCACCGCCTCTCCCCACGGCCCTCTGTTTTGTTCATTCTTTCTGACGGGAGATCGGCGTGAAGCAGAGGCTGGCATCGAGTGAGGACAGTTTTAGGTCTTACAGGAGGCTGCAGCAGGCGCAGGCAGAGACTCCAGCATCGGTGAGACATCGAAAGCTTTCCTTCCACTGGGTTCCACCTCGTGCTTGTTGATCTTGGGTTTCCTCCACTGCCGTTCTGTAAACCAACGACCGGATCCTGTTCAGGCCTGCCGGACACGCGCTCTCCTCTCTGGTCTCCACTCACATCTTAATCTGGAGACACCCTCTTGCTCACTCTCCCTCGTGTTTAACATGCTTCACCATGGGCCTGGAATTTTGCCTTCGCTTTGATGGTCCTGTTTCTGTGGGTAGTGGAGGAGGACTTGGCAAGGTCCAGTGCGCCACAGGCTCCACCACCTAGCGTCCCCCGTTTGGCTCTCTAAGGATGGCTTTGACCTCCCCCTCTTTCCTGTGGCTGCTTCTGAATCGCACATGCAGGCCACGCGGCTGCCTTTGCTCGGCTCCTCCTGCTCTTCCTGGGTAAACCAGTTGTGCACTCTGATGTCATTCAGAGGCCTGCTCAGCCGCTTTCTGACAGACACCACATCTGTGCATTCTAGCTGTACAGACAGCCAGAAGAGCCCTACGCACTGTTTTGTTGTCTGGTGCAGGGACCCTGAGACCAGTGGAAGGAGGCAAAGGGCACAGGCGTGAGGAGCAGAAGCTGCCAGGGACTCTCGGCCTCCCTCTCTGCCTGCCTGGGGCATGAGGAGGGGATGAGGCTCACAGTGTCCCCAGCCCCTGCTTCTGGAAATGTTTCCCCACACACCCCACCTGAGCGCTTTGCCAGCACAAGAGATAACGGGGCACCGAATTTAACTTCTCAGCTCCTGCCTGCACACACATAAAAGAGCCAACTAAAGGCAGTGCTTGGCATTGTGTGAGGGAACACACAAAACCCTGCAAGGAGAGACCTCCACGTGCTGCTGGTGATGACAAGGGCTCGCGGGAAACACATTTTCTCTGATACGAGAAAAGCAAATTATACATAAAGAGTGAAAGAAAAGCTAGTCCTTGGGAAGAGGGGAGATGTAGGTTTGGGAAGTTTCTCAGATGGGGAAGGGGACAGGAGACAGAGGAGGGAGCAGTGGGAGGGAAGGAGAGGAGAAAGGGGATGAGGGGGCGTGATGTGCACACCCCAAGGCCTCACGAGGACTGGAGCCACTACACAGAGCAGATGGGGGCTGGGAAGGAAGGAAAGAAGGAAGGGAGGGAGGGAGGGAGGGAGGGAGAGAAGGAGGGGGAGAGGGAGGACGGAAGGAGGAAGGGGGGGAGAGAAGG
>PVJA010043380.1:0-16808 GCA_004027025.1 Myocastor coypus | reverse complement strand
CACAAAAAAAAAAAAAAAAAATATATATATATATATATATATATATATATATATATATATATTTATTTATTTATATTATGGTCATCTCAGCCTGCCCTGGGGGTGGGGTTGGCACAGCCTGTGGTGCCAGGGATCAAACCACGGTCCCTGCGGTTGCCTAAGCTTGCCTAAGCAGGCACTTTAGACCACTGAGCTATCTCGCCGGCCCGATTTTCAGTCTTATGGGTAGAAAGAAAAGAGGACAGTGAGAATAAGGGGAGCAGGAGGAAGCAAAAGAAGCATGAGGAGAACAGAAAATGACATAACAAAGACTATCCGTGATCCATAGCACTGAAATTATTTTCTACCTGGGTGTTCGTTACAAACAAGTTTGCAGACTTGTAACCTCAGGACCTCACTGGCGTGGGCTCATTCCTTTCCTGAGCCACATGCTCCTCACATCAGGGCCATCTCTCCACGTGTCTCTGTGGCTTTTCATGTGTGTGTTTGTATCCAATTTCACAAAATAAGAAATACTGAACCACTGTTTACTAAGTACGCAACATCGGAAATTTACCAAGTGAAGGGCATATTGGAATACACATATCCCATCGAGGAGTATGTATGCACACACAAACACGGGTCAGCACGGCCACTCGCACACTGCATACCCAAGTACGTGTGGAAAACAGCAGCATTATGAAAGGGTTTCTGTTAACTGTGTGGCTAAGGGAGTGATACCTGCTGGATGTGTGCATCTTTGAGAAGTATAAAGTGTGAATAAAAATAAAAACATACCAATAAAATACAGATATTTTTATTAGCTGAAAGCCTAACCAAAGAAAAGATTGAATTCAATAAAGATTTATCTCTAGAGTTAGATGTGTATTCTTGGTTCTATCATTGTAAGACATTTCAGTCTCCATGCTCCAAAAGCATCACATAGCACTTCCAGGTGAACGTCCCAAAATGTTAGCTCAGATCCAGCCGTTCCCTGGCTTTGCAGTGCCCTGGTCAAGGTGCTTCAATATGCAGCATTAACAAAGAAGCTAAGCCAAGTAAGTAAATTACCAACCCCCTTTTCAGTTAACTAAAGTGAAAGCCTTGGGAAAATGGCGAACAGTCCAGTTTCTGTCGTTCCGCACGTTATGCCGTATTTCTCTCGGTGTCACGGGGCAGTTTCACATTCCCCTTGAGTCCACAGGCAACTGCACATACTGATAGCCAGATTCCTCCTCTGGCAGTGCAGTACTTCCTGTACTGCCATCAGGAGGGGATCTGACAGAGCACTCGGATGAGCACTCAGAAACAGTTTTGCAACCCTGGTTGTGTCTCTAATGCTGGACCTATTTTAAAATACAATCTTCTCCACTCTGAAGTGCCCTTCCGTGGCACATGTGACTCACAGTCAAGCACAGAGCAGGTTGTTCCGTTCTTCCCTTTGATCCCCCCAGCACTGATCTAGGGAACACACAGAATTTTCCTGTGTTCATAGCATTTCTTTCCAGCTGACAAAGCAAATTCATTCTAAGGATAAACACTGAACTCAAACATAAATCAGGATTTCTAATTTGTTTTCTTGCCCCCCAAAATGTGTAACAATTTAAGTAACTCAACGTATATAATATTCTGCTGTTGGGGTATTAGGCTGTAGAAATTTAGAGGTAAACATTAATTCAGTGGCTCCATTTATTTAAGAAAGAAATGAGAGCAGAACACAGGTAAATAGAATTTTTGAGAAGCTCATCTTGAAGCTGCAGAACCTGTCCACAGCACTGTACACCTGATGAAGCAAGAGCCATGGCCGAGGTGGCGCTCAGACTCGAGGCCTGATGGCATTCTGTCACGGATAGGGGTTGACGGCCTCACTTAGCAAGGATCTAGCCGTTCCGAGAGCGCTTTTGGAGGTTTCACCATCTGAGATTTGTGAATGAGGCCCAGCGCTGCCTAGAAGAGCCGGGGAGCTATGTGTCATGGAGGGATGAAGTGAATGGTCCCCAAGGGCACAGGACATTGCCCAAAGGAACAAAGGGAGGTACACTAAATGTTCCCATACATATTCCCATACGTGTGAAAAGTCAGAGAAAAAAGAGGAGGATGAAAGACATTAATTAATCAATAATGGTTGACCTTATCAATAATGGTCCAAAAAGCACAAATCTTTCAGATCCTGAAAAGTTAGGTCTGGATCCTGAGTTGGTTGTGAGTCTCTGCCAGCCAGCCTGAGGACTGCCGCTGGCCAGAGGCTGCCAAGCGATTCAACACTACTGACATGGTTGTCTTCTTTATAGGTGGGAAGGCAAGAATGAAAATGAAGTGGGTAGATGTAAGGAGACCGGCAAAATTCACGTGAAGGTGGATCTCCGATACTACCGACCAACTGAAGTGGTAAGGACCCTGGCTGCCCAGGGAAGGGACACAGCAGCCAGCCCACTTAGGGACACCCTCTCCCAGGCTGCCTACTGCCAGCCTGCAGTGCTCTGGGTGTCTCTTTGGCACCCCGAGTGGGTGTTTCCCCAGCCAGGACCCAGTGAATTAAATCTGTGATATCGTGCTCATCCCCAAAGCTCATTGCTCTATAAAGGAAAATGGTAAAACACACCCAGGGAAAGTTGGTGTTTGCGATGGCGGCTCAGCGCTGCAGTCTCATCACGTCAGTGCACTTTAGACTGACCGTGATACCTACAGGACCTCTGACTTGTGAAGCATGCCTGGACCTGCAGGGCCCTAGGGTCTGGAGAGCCACGGAGCTCTCTAGCTTTTCCTGCGCACACCCACACATGTGTACACCTACGTGAATAATATCCACATACCTTACTCATAAATGTTCTCCCTCCGGGCTGGGCATGGTGTTGCAGGGCTGTAATCCCTGCACTCCAGAGGTTGAGGCAAGAGGATCACTGTGAGTTCAAGGTCAGCCTGAACCACAAAGTGAGACCCTGTCTTTCCCTGCCCAAAAGACATTCCCAAGCTCCCTCAGCTCAGGGACCACCCTGTCTGTGAGGCTCTTTCTGGGCAGTCTGCTATACCATGGCACTATCTTCCCTTTCCTTTGAATCCAGATGGCACGCTGTACATGATTCTGCTATAGCGGTGTCACAATCATTGGCTTACGTATCTTTCTCCCTTCAGAAACTTAAAAAAGAGAGGATTGTTCTTTATTAAGGCAGGTGTTTAATAAATACTGATTGGTAGGTAGATAGGCAAATTTTGAAATACAGAAGTTACTGTATTAAGAAATAATTCATAGGTTGTTAGCATCAATAGAATATATTGCTAAACTCTTCTCATCTTTGCCTCAATTTATTAAAATGTATAGTTTGGTGCTGTTGCTTTACATGTGGTCCACTCACTATGGTGAAAAAATTGAAAGTATTAAATATAAGTGTACAAAAATAATAACAGTATCTTTAGAGAGAAACATTAAAATGTGATGGCTGCCTCCTAAAATGCATGTTAACTGTGAAAATAGGGTCTTCTAAAACCTGTTTCCCTGTGTTTTGAACCAGATTCCCTTCAAAGATTAGAAAAGCCCCAGTGAAGAGAGGCCTCAGAGTCCATTGCAACTATGTTGTCACTACACTGAAAGGTTTCAGACAGACGTGCAAAAGCTGTGCCTGGGAGCCGCTCTGCCCAGAAGGAAATCAAAGGCAGAGGAAGTGGCCAGCAGGGAGCGGGCGGCAGGCTCATTGTCTGGGCGCAGGGCGTGGCCAGCGTTGCCACAGGCAGCAATTGTTCCCTGTGCTGATGGCGAGTGGGTGTGCCTAGGAGAGGATGTGCCCTGTCCCTGGGGGAGGCAGATACCAGCCCACTGGAGCTGACGCAGCAAGGACAATGTGGCTGCTCCTCCCTGTTCTGCAAGGTTCCATGGAGGTTCCAGAACACAGCATGATCCCACACATGGGCGCGCTCCCCTCCTCACTGAGCAGCGGTTGTGGTGGGGTGGAAGCACCAGAGAGCCACTAAAACCCGAGTTCTCCTGACAGCATGAATGCAGAGAATGCAGCTTTCTCTGGCCGACACTAGCATGATTTCAGAAGCTAGGAAGTCATTAAGAATGGCTTGTCTGTCATTCTTACTTAGGCAAGGTGTGGAATTGATAAGGACACAGAACAAAGGAATCTGCCAAACAGGAAAAGGACCCTCAGCCTGACCAGACCACTCGAACCCAGTCAACCCCTGCCCTGCACCCCTGCCCGTGCCTTTCTTCATTCAGATGCTATCTTCATACCTGCTCTGCGACTGTTGACACCGGCATTGTTTGGATGTGGAGTGGTGTCTGATTTCATAGGCCAGCTTCATTTCTCCTCCCATGGAGTTCTCCCCAAGATCCCGTCCTACCCACCTCTGGGTCTTGGGCTGCCTCTCTTCCCTGGGCTGAGCCTTGGAACTGCCTTATTTTTGGCCCCTCTGTCTCATTGTCCTACTGGGCTCACCTTCCCCTGCTCACTGAGACTGACCCCTCACCTTGTCCCTCCGGGCATCAAGGCCTCCTTAAACTTGGGCCCAGCTGACGAGCCTGCGAGGCTGCCTCTCGGGTGACAGCGTTCTTCCCGTGGGAAAGCAGCCAGAATGGAGGCTACACTAGTGGTCAATGGGCTTCTGCCCATCAGGAGCTCATCCTCCTTCCACATAGCTCCTGAAATGCTGTGCACATCTCTGAGGCTCACCAGCACACTCGCACATCTCTGACCCCACCCCTCCCCATGGCCTTTCCCATGAGTCTCTGGGCCCGTGCTGCATCTGCAGAAGCTTCTCTGCCCTCTGCCTGGTTCTGAGGCTGCTCTCCAAACTGCTTTGGCCATCTGTCCCCCAAGACCGTCATCACTCAGGCCCTTGCAGCCCATAACACCAAGTAGGGCTCAGAGGGCTAAGTGGCAGAGCGCTTGCTGAGTAGACCCCAGTTCTGTCTCCAGCACGGCCCCCAAAAGAGGTGTAAACTAGATCTTGTCGTCAGATAGTTCCAAAATGACTGATAAAGGGGGGGGGGGGTTTTTGGAAACAATGAAGAGAAATGAGAATATGGGATCTCAGAACACTGATACCCTAAAGCAAGACTAATGGGAAATAGAGCCTTACATTGTTTTGTGAATAAGCTTCAGCCTAGTCTTCAGTGCCCTTCTATCCTCCAAGGCAGGTACTAATCCAAACGAGCACCTGACTCTGAGCAGAGCGTAGTTTCCCACATGCTGACAATTATTTTCCTTGTTGAGGTAGCCCACAAAACTTTGAGTCTGGCTTGTGCACCAGCATGAATACTTTTGATTCTGAACCAGGGTCACCAGATGACAGTGTATCTGCATGCAGTCACTCTGGTTCTCTCTCTTGGCCTCCACTAGCTGGTTAGGAGTCTGTGCTGCAATAGAAGGCTTCATCTTAGCAATTACACTTTAACTTACCTTTGACCTAAATCACAGTATTTGTTGATCCAGTGATACTTGAGTTCCAAGCTGTTGGACACTCCCACCCTGGCTGGGTCTGCAGCACAGTGATGGAGAGATTACCAACCTTGTGCAAAGCCTTGGGTTCCATCCCAGCACTGGGGAAGAAAACAGCAGCAGATGCCTCGTGCGTAGTTTGCCACGTATTAATAGGTTGCCACACAGTTCCATTGCAAAGTGTGTTCATTTTTGCAGAGGAAATGCATCGTGTTTAAATGTGAACCCTAGGGCCAGACTGCCTGAGCTCAGAACCTGTCAGTGACTAACCGTGTGACCTTAGGCAAATTACTTCTCAGGGTCTCTGTTTTCCTCATTTTTAAAATAAGATTAATAATAAGACTTCTTTCAAAGCATTGTGGGGAGGTGAACGTAGTCAGTTAGACAGTGTCTGCCACACAGCACATACCAGCATTGCTGTTACTGTTCTGTACGTGTTTCCGTTCATTAGCTATCTCCTGAGCACTCTGGGACTATAGTGCTGAACAAGGACACAGTCCTCGCCCTCAGCAAAATTGTAGCTGTAGAGGTGACATTGGTTCCTGGAATCTGAAACCTTGGGAAGGGGAATGACATCATCTGTGAACTATATGGACAGACCAGTTAAAGCAGGAGATAAAGGGCGGTCTGGCCTCTAGCAGACGTCGGTACACACTTGGTTCTGTGGAGCTTGCTCTCAGTCTTTATCCTTTGGCGTCTCGTTCTGATGTTTTGGTGCCTATTCAGTGGCTCAGAAATTTAAAATAGTCACAAAGACATCTTTTTCTTGGAGATTTTAACTTGGAAAATTCACAAAGGAGTGATTAATAAAGTATTCATCCTCATACATATATCAAATATTTAACCACATCACATGATTCCTATAAAAGAGAAAAAAAAAACTTTTTTAATAAAACAAAACAAAAAATCCTTTTTCCCCCTATAGAGAACATTAGGAAATGGGGTGAGGCACAGGTTCACCAACCAATAGCAAGAATTTTTCATGAAAAGTAACTTAGCTTACACTCTGTTAGCGGATACTAGTTTTTTTCTTCCTGTATCATTTTTCTCTAACCTTGTTTTCTTCCCATCATATTTCCAATGCCCTGGACATAATTTGTTTTTATTTACTTAAGTGCCTTCTATTTATTCCCACTATTTATAGTCACTGTATAAAACCATGAATTAAAACAAAACTAGGAAGGCATTGATCTCAAAGAACTCCGGCAAGCTGGTTAACACTCTTTTCTTAGTGAAAATTCACACCTGTTTCCAATCAGATTACCTTATGGTTGTCTCCTCCTGCCCCCCACAAACTTTTTCTAATATTTTCTGTAAGCAATGTCAGGTTAAATGGCCTCTAATTACTTGCTCCATCACCTAGCCCCCTTTAAAATAATGCTGTGTAACACTTTCCAGGTCTTAGGAATCCGATCTG
This sequence comes from Myocastor coypus, assembly GCA_004027025.1. Taxonomy (NCBI): domain Eukaryota; kingdom Metazoa; phylum Chordata; class Mammalia; order Rodentia; family Myocastoridae; genus Myocastor; species Myocastor coypus. Next base: position 9,974 of record PVJA010043380.1, on the reverse strand, counting down.
TCATCAGAGGACTTGTGTAAATACCACCTAGGGCTTCCCTCCACTGAGTCCCTGTTTTGTGGTGAAAAGCCCTGGACGTGTTCACCAGGCTGGCCTTTTGTCCAAACTGCCCCCCTTTTTTTTTTTTTTTTTTGCCAGAGCTGCCCTCACCACCTTCTGTACATCCCCCGCAAAGCAGGAAATGCAATCTGTCCCCCTGTGTCCTCTCATGTGTAGGGCTCTGGGAGAAGCCAGCCCGCCTTCCTGGCCTGATCCTGCGGAGCTCCAAGGCCCGACCTCCCCTCCACGCCTACTCTTTGTTCCTTGCTCGCACTGGTGGGAGCCCAGGTCAGGGGACACAGAAAGCAGATTAGGGTCACGGGCCTCTCTTCCTTCAGGCTGTCCTGGGCCTGTGGAGGGAGAAGCTGGCCAAGCTGGCCCACAAGGCCCTCCGTGCCTCAGTCTGCAGTGGTGTGGCGTGCTGTCTGTAGTGCTTGATCATAGTGCTTCCTCTGGGGTAAGTATTCTCTGGAGTTCTTGCGACTGGCGTTTTATAAATAGTTTATATCTCTAAATCACTGTTTAGATATTTTAAGCCTCCCTCTTAGGCTCCTCGTACTAATCTTTATATCCTTCCTTAATCACATTGGCCTTTCCTGCCCTTTTCCTTCCTTGGACTTAACCGAGAGAGCTTTAAGTTTCAGTCTCTTCGCTTGCCTCTCAAACATTCCCCTGTCTTCCTACTTCTAGGCTCGCATACAAAGCCCCAGGGCAGATAACATTCTTCTGGAAGCCTGGGAGCAGTCCTCAGTGGGCTGTCCCCCTGGAGAGCATTTCTTATCTAATGAAATAATAATTGTGTGCTGGTTACAATGCCCTCAGCTTCCTTTCATTTTTTTTTTTTCCTTTGGAGGTTCTTATGGTCAGGATTAGAACAGAATTATGTCATTAAAGACTCAAATATATATGCACAGCTGTGTTCCTTCTCTTGAACTTCTTTTACTGCTTAAAATTGACTGGTATCTTTTCTGTAGACACACTCATTACTTGCACAAGTAGATGATCCCTATAACATCTCTATTTTTCCATAAAGTTAACCAGACAGTGACTATCTTCATTTATTATTGCAGTATTGACCAAGCTCTGAACTTCTACAAAATAATGTCCATTAACTTAGAAATAATGTCACCATCTTAGAATTCCATTTTAGCACCTGCAGCAGGCTGAGGTGAGCACTTTGACCTCTGGCCTCAGCTCCCAGATACCCATCCAAAACTGACTGGAGCACCCTGCTCCTATCTATCACTGATGCCGTTACCTATTCCAGCATTTCTCTGTCCTAGCCTATACTCTGAAATTTTAAAAATGCTCACTTGCTCTATTTTTAAACTTTTATTTTGTTTTATCAATCAGTAGGACTCTACCTATTCTGTCAGGCTACATTTACTTTCTAAAATAATGTAATTCAGACATCTCCATTCAGTGTGACTGCATGGGGAACGCCGACCGCAGGTCCTTGCCTTCACCCTAGCCTGTCTTATGCCCCCAGTAAAGTGAATCATTCTGTACCCAACTTGATTTTCCCACAGCATGTCCTTTCCTTGGAAACAGCTGCTCTCTAGCCCTGAATACTCTGGCCCACTAAGGCGCAGCTCCCGCATGGCTCCTCCAGGCACGGCTCCTCTGGGAAGCACTCTGCCTGGCCTCTGCACACCTGCTGTTGCCCCACCCACTTCCCACAGCCCCACTCAAGCCAGACTGATGTCTTCATTCCTGGTTGTATCTGTTAGCAAAGCTGGGAGCTCATCTGACTCCTGGGTCACTCTTGGTGGTCTCACCCCCTGGCCTGGTCACTCTGGTCCAGCCTACAGATAGTGACATTATACTGCTTGGCTGCCCATAAGCTCCTGAACACTGTCCTTCAAGGACAGGAGCTCCATGGACAAATCCAGTCTGGCATTCTATAACGCTGGGCTAAATTGCTAGTTTCTTGGGTAGGTCTGATGTGTCCAGCATCCTTAATACCTAGAATAAGAATATGCACAGTGAAACAAGGGTGGGAAGTGTGTGAGTATCCAGCTCATCTCAAGGTTTTAGTGTTCGTTCCAGGAGCCCTTCAGCTGTGTATTCACCATGTACATTGAAATATCATTTTGGTTTACCTTCAGTTTCTTGGAAGTGTATCAATATGTAAAAATAAGATATCTTATGTGATAGAGGTCTTAGAGATCCACTTCAAAGGAATGCTAGTGAAACCCTACCATAGAAGTTGATAGCACTCTAATGCTATAAAGCACACAGATGGCCCAAGCAAGGTCCTCGTCTGATAACAGCTCTCAGCTGAAGGAGGGGGCAGAGCCGTGAGACTGCAGGGAGCCTGCGCTGCAGTGCACTGTAGGTCTCACTGGCACAAGGCTGTGAAGGTGAGAAGCAGGGGACACTGCAGAGAAGGGAAGTGTGAGTCAGGGAGCTACCAAGGGCACCTAGGGAGTGGGGGGACAGCGGGACTGTGGGGGAGCAGCCAGGGGTGGTCAGGAAAAACCACAGTCAGAGAGGATCAGTTTGCAAGAGGAAGTGTCAGGGAGCTGCTGGCAACACCCATGGAGCAGCATGAGGGGCATTTGGAGGTGTGGGCCCGGTGCAGAGGCGAGGGGCCAGGACAGCCAGTCCTGTGAGAGGCCAAGGTTGAGCAGTGGGATGGGTTCCCCGAAAGTGCCTTGTGGGTCAGGAGGAGGGGGCTTGTGCAGGGGAATCCAAATTCCAGGAGTGAGGTCTGAGAGACACATTCTGAAAAAGTGAGCTAAGAATTCACAGAATTCACAAACTAAGCACTTGTATCCTGGAGCCATAGGGCTGGCCTAACCGTCTCCCACCCTGGATAATCATTCTCTGCCTCAGGCCCCTGCAGGACTGAAGGGCTAATACCAGAGCTTTCCACTCCCTGGCAGGTGATTACTACATCCCAATCCAGGATGCCTGGCGTCCTGAAGGCAAGCAGAGACCCTATCACAGGCTGATATGTTCTAGAAGTCAAGTTGCAAAGCATTTTAAAATTCTTAAAAGATGAAAGAGCTGATGTTCCTGTAAGCTACTTTGTGCTGTATAAAATAGTTTTATTACTGTCCTCATTATTAATTACCATCATTTACTACTGAGAAATCATTAGCTATTAAAAGATAAGTTTTGAAGAGATTCTTGGCCTCTTTAAGTGCCAAGATTGTCTTCTAGTAAGCATTTATTTTGCTCTGTACCTACACAGCTTCATGCAGAAAATTATTCACTCTTTAGTACCAGCAGAACTCAGCTTCTTTTTGAGCCAGTGGTAGAAATGATTGAGGTAAAGCACAGTGACCCTGCCTTTCATTACACCTAAGCCGGGAGTTCCTAAGTGCAGGGAATGGCCCTGTGACCAGCCAGTCCGTGGCTACTCCTACAACTTCAGCATTCCCAGCAGTTAGGAGCGCAGCCACCAAGGTGGAGAACTCAAGCCCCAGCCTGCTTTATTATCTGTCTACTGGCCACTCCCTTCACTCATCACTCAGCGAAACCTCTGTAGGTTCCTGTTGCGCCCACCAGTCAATCTCCTTGAGGAGGAGAAAACCAAAGACTCTGGTTCATTCTCCATTGAATTTCCTAGCATACACATTCAGGAACTTGCATACCACAGCCACATGCATAACCAAGGAGAGATCATCCTGAAGTTAGAGCCACCAGCTGGGCTTGCTCAGGATGGAGCTTTAGAATACATATAGTGGACTGAACCCCTTGCTTATATTTTTATTTTGAGACAGGGCCTTACTAAATTGCACAGGCTGGGATCAAACTTTTAGTCCTCCTGCCTCAGCCTCCTAGAGTGCTAGAATTACAGGTGCACCCCATTGTGCCTCACTGGAATAGGGTTTGTAAGATCTTTGCAGAGAGAGGGTGGGGAAAGATTGACTTGGAGGGCATCAAAGGAGAAAGATTGCAATCTCCTTTCTGCAGGAGGTGGTGTGAGAGCGAGCCAGCAGCATGCACAGAGACAAATGCAGGGGCCCAGAAGGGCTGAGGAGTACCTTCCCCAGGCCTGTGCTCACCCACCTCCTGGGGTGGCCAGCAGCGCGACCATCCTGTGGTGGCCAGCAGCGCCCACCTGCTGTGGTGGCCAACAGCGTGACCATCCTGTGGTGGCCAGCAGCGCCCACCTGCTGTGGTGGCCAGCAGCGTGACCATCCTGTGGTGGCCAGAAGCGCCCACCTCCTGTGGTGGCCAGCAGCGCGACCATCCTGTGGTGGCCAGCAGCGCCCACCTGCTGTGGTGGCCAGCAGCGTGACCATCCTGTGGTGGCCAGCAGCGCCCACCTCCTGTGGTGGCCAGAAGTATGACCATCCTGTGGTGGCCAGCAGCGCGACCATCCTGTGGTGGCCAGCAGCGTGGCCATCCTGTGGTGGCGTCTTCCCGCCTGCTCAGCCACTGAGCTGCTCATTCCCGTTTGCATCTTCTTTTCTCCCTGTGTCTGTCCGTCTGTCTTTCTTTCTTCTTTCTCTTTCTTTCTTCCTTCCTTCCTTTCTTTCTTTTTCTTCTTTTCACTTTACCTCCTCTTTCCTTCCTCTTTTTGTGGGATCCTGTGTCACAAAACCTGCCCGTGGCCTCTTTCAACCCGTGTGGCTGCTCTCGTTCCCGGCCCACTAGCTTGCTTTAGTCCCTGGGCTATGACCTTCCTCCTTCTCAAATCCATGGGGGCCCTCAGCCTTTCCTTTTGGTGAGCTGGCCAAGCTCGTCTTGGAAACACAGTGTGCATGTTCCTGGCTGTCTCTGCGGTGCAGAGGCAGAGTGCAGAGGACCATACTCGCTTCTGCCGCAAGAGTGACTCCTCCATCCTCCAGGGCACCAAGCAAAGCCTTTCTGTTGCTCTCACATATGCTCCAGCTTCATCAAGCAGTGTCTCCTTATTTTATAGGAATTTTGTTGAGAAAAAAAATGATTCTATGAAAGCAATTTTTTTCTTTGTCTTTTGAGATAGGGTCTTGCTGTATGACTTAGGCTGGGATTGAAGTCACTTTGTAGCCCAGGCTGGCCTTGGACTCACAACTATCCTGCCACAGCCTCCCAAGTGCTGGGATGTGAGACATGAAAGCAATTTTTTTTAAATTTTATTTATTTATTTTTTTTCTTGTTTCAGAACCTCTGTTTGTTTATTCACTCATTTTTATGGCCGGCTCAGCCCACCCCGAGGGCAGGGCTGGCGCGGCATGTGGTGCCGGGGATCGAACCGCGGTCCCTGAAGCCACCCAAGCTTCCCCAAGCAGGGGCTTTAGACCACTGAGCCATCCCACCGGGCCAAAAGCAATTCTTAATGACAGTAAAATGACACTCCATTTTAAATTCAGGGTTTCTCCATCATTTATTGAAAATAAGTTAACAGAGAAAATGTGCCCAACACAATTATCTAAAGCTGCTTGGAGGGCCAATGGTCTAAGCTCCTACTTGGCAAACGCAGGGACAGGTTCGATCCTGGCACCACATGCTGCATGGGCCCCACCCCCAGGTGCGCTGAGCCAACCACTGAGACCCAGCATGACGGTGCACACCTATAATCCCAGCACTGGGGAGGCTGAGACAGGAAGACCACTATGAGTCCAAGCTGTGCAGCAAGACACTGTAGCAAATACATTAAAAAAAAAAAAAAAATTAAAAAAAAAAACACGGAAGAATTTTGGAAATAGATTACATTTTCTCTATTGTAAGTCAAGATATATTTATTTATGGATTCCTTTTAATTTGGGAAGGAAGTATAGTGGTCCTGTAAATGTCTTACTGCTCTGTCTTACAAGTTTGAAAGCTACACATCTCAGCGCCTCTCCTTCCCGACTCTCACGCTTGTGGAAAGCTATGACCCTCACGGCTTGTGTTTCCCACTGTGACCTAGCAGCAAGTTCTCTTCCGCTGTCTGCAGCTGGTGGTGAAGGTGGATGAGTCTCGGGTCCCAGGCAGTACCTGCGGACACCCTCCTGCTCCCCAGGCAGACGAGCTCTTGCCCCACTCACAGCGCCTGCGCACAGTATTGTAATGCGTCACTTCCGCGTTTCGGACCCTACACCACACCTGGCGCTCAGTGTGTATGTGCACATCAGCGAGGAACCATCTGCTGGGGTGCAGCCAGCCATGTTGCAAGCAGAATTACGCAAGCCGACATTCTAAAACTTCATCTGTAAATGGGAAAACAATAGCTTTCCTTTTTCTCTTTTTATTTGTATTTGAGATTCTATGGCAGGATATATGTTAAAACTCACCCACACCGCATCTTCATCTCTGTAGCTCCTGTTTGCCGCCGTCTTCTTCCGGGCTGCTCCTCGTGCTTTGTTCGTACTCTGCACTTCATCTCTCCTCAACACTTGATTTCACGGGCTCCATGTTGCCTGCTGTCGCGCTGAAGCGTTTTCTTCAGTATGTCCTGCCCTCTCATACTCAAGCTGGAAACACTAGAGCTGTTGGCTCCTGGGTCCTCTTCACAGAAGAAAGAGCCCATCGTGGCCGTGTTGGAGTCCAGGGAGACTGTGGCAGCACTGCATCCTTACGGAGCATGCCAGGTGGAGAGAGGAAAAGCCACCTGCCCAAGAGGGGACCGAGAGGTGCAGCACCATCCTTCCTGCGCCCAGCCTGGGGCTGGAGCTGCGCAGCGGGCATCTGCCCTGAGAGACACACACTCGTCTGTCTGGCCTCATCAGAGGCCCATCTTCTATTCTTCTACCTTTAAAACCTTGTGAGTGAAAGTGTGACAAGCAAGCACGAGGCACTGTGTGGCTGGTGTTGGTCCTGTTTGGTCCTCCTCCTCTGGTGGAGCCAGAGGCTATCAGAAGCCAGGAGACAGCTTGGCATTTTGGTTTGTCACCTGTAGTCTTCAGAGTTTCCTTCTGTGTCAGAAAACTTAAACACCTATGTAAGATGAGTGGTAGTCACCTAGAACAATATTCTAACCTCTGAAATCGGTCTAGGGTGCCCGCAGGTCTTATTTAAGTTTGTGACGTCTTCCTTCGTGTGCCTCCATTTTGGTGAGAAATTCAGCCAAATGCACTGGAATAGGCTAAAACAGGCACCTAAAATATCGCTTTCTTTAACGTGGTCCTTTCCACATGAAGAGAACGAAAAGCCCAACTGAGTGTGGCACTCTTGCTAGAAACTGTTGATTTATAGCCAGCAAGGACGTGGACACATGGAAGCTCCAGGGCCCCAAAGGAGACAAAATACAAGAGGGACGAAAAAAGCAGCGCTTTTCCTGCGGTTCCTGTGCCCTGTGCTGCCTCTGGGGTGCATGCCTGGCCCATCCACAGGGGCAGCCTTGGCTGCTGAGGGGAGGGCAGGGGAGGCCATTCATTGGTCCAAACCTGTTCTTCCATGGTGAGATGGAATCGTAGCTCCATGCATCAGCACCTCCCACCTGTCCACCAGGTGCCAGCGCATTGTCTCCTCTGTCAGCTGAAGCAGGGCGGTGGGAGGCAGCCGCAGGGCGGAGCCGCTGAACAGACAGCCAAGCAAGGATCCCGTGTGGGTGGTGGTGGGAGCAGGGACCAGCTAGGGCCTGTGCCCAGTTGTCACATGGGGACTCAGCAACCACCAAGTGATCCCAAAAAGGAGGTGCAAAGATGACACTGGAATCCACTAGAGAACACAGTCCTTCCCAGGGGCTGGTGGTGTCTGGAGGTAGTTATGGTGTGGCTTAGTTGACCGAGTTGGTGGGAAGGCTAGCACTCATTTCCCAGAGTGTAGCCCACTGGCAGCACACAGGCAGGGGCCCTTGCTTGTCCCCTGAGAGTGCCCACCAGGGACCCACCCCTCCTGCTCCTTCCTGCACATCCGTCCCACATCAGCAGGCAAGCCTGTGACGTCTGCTTAAGGAATCACCACCTTGGGTGGTGGACACATCTGCTCTGTGCCCGAGCCTGGGTAGACCTCTGACCCGCATTGCTCCTCCGCCCTCCCTAGCTCAGTCGTGTTCATGGAGCTCTGCTGCCGCCTCTGTTGAAACCCAAACTTCACAACTCAGCTTACTAGAAACAGTCTCCTTTCCTTTTCAGCTTTTTTTCATGAAGTGGCTTTTTTTAGGAATTCAAACATTTTTCCCCCTAGTCTCCATCTTTATAATTTTTTAAGACAGCCGAACTTTATTTCTGAAGCCCTCCTACATTGTGGTCAGCATCAGAGACTTCACAGTAAAGCATGGCTATGCCTTAAAACATGCACTGATGCTAACTAAGTTTCTTGTTATTTGCATCTTCTGTCCCCACGAGTGACATGATGCACCACAACCCTCGCTGGAGGGAGTATGTCAGGAATGTGGTTTTTGTCTTTACTGTTATTTATATAAACCATTGACAGTCATATTAGTTTATTCATCTGAAGGAAACGAGAGAAAACACTTTGGTCAGAATAATTAAAGGCTAAGACAGCAGGCAGCATTTGAAAGTTCTGCGCCTGGTTATCTACATCTGCCACTTCGTACATCAGCTCTAAATGAAGGTGATTATGCTAACCTTCACAAAAGTGGTGGGAGGTTAAATTAGAGCTTGTGAAATGTGTTGAGATCTTGTGATTAAAGATAATGCATTATTGCAAACCGATGCGATTGCTATCAAGAAAAGAACCTCTCAAGGTATCCGGATTACTCTGAATTACCCAGCATCTTTTGGATCTGCTGAAAGCCCCAAGCCTCTAATCTCTTCAGTGCTCCCCCTTGATCCTAGAGCCCGTGCCTGGGTATTGAAGAGGGTTAGCGAGTAGGTCACAGTCCTGGAATGGTAAACAGAGGAAATGTGTCAGGCATTAGCTCAAACTCAGCTCAGGGCTTGGGCTCAGTTGTCGGAGTGTATTCTGCTGGTGACTGCATGAAGGCCTCCAGCAGGTCCCAGCTTCCAGCATGCCATTGCAGTAGCTCCAGAGCCCACAATGGCATCTGCTCTGCCAGAAAACTAGTCCTTCGACCCACCATCTCAGGGCCCAGTGGCGACTTCCAACCATGCTGTACACTGGCTACCAAGGTGGCACTGCACAAGTTCCAAGCCCAGGGGTTAGGAAGGGTACACAGGCAGCCAGGGCCTCTGAGGCAGAGCCCGACTACTAACACAGATTAGCTGTGTGGACCCAAAAGCAGACTCAAACTTCCGTGTGCCCAAGATGCAGAGGGGACCAGGTGTACAACAGCACTGGGGCAGACAGTGGCAAAACAGGTTCCTAGAGATTTTTCACCTGCACTCCCCTTTGACTGTAAAGCCAAATCTGTGGTGATGTGTTCTCAGTGTTTCCTAGGTGCTCCTAGGTCATGTCCAGAACACATTTGTTCCCTGGCAGAGCAGCCTCCTTAAGCAGAAGCGTGTCTGTATGTTGCTGAGGGTCACCACGCAGCCTGTGCTTCCAGTGCCTGGTGCCTCCGCCTTAGCCAGAAGGCTGTTGAGAAAAGTGCTCTGGCTTATCCTCCACCCAGCTGAGCAGTGGCTTCTAAATGCAGGCCCCTTTGCTGGCCACTGAGGCTGGGCACAGCCTGCCCTCGGTCCGCAGCCAGGAAGTGATGCCGACAGTTTAGTTATCCCTGACCTTTTTGGTTTCACTAACCTCACTGAGAATCAGATAAAAGCCAAACTGTCCAGGGGAAATGCTCAGAACGTAACCCTGGGTGTGTAATTGCAGGGAGTCTTCATTCCTTTGCAGTCATCCATGCTGACAAAGCCAAACTGCAGGGCCACATCTGGCCCTGTGTGTGTGCTCTGGGACGTTCTCAGGCTGGTCTTCTGGATGCTGTTTTCCAGTGCTCCAACTCTCACTGGGGTTCCTCCTAATCATTCTCTATCTATCTATCTACCTACCTACCTACCTACCTACCTACCTATCTATCTATCTATCTACCTATCTACCTACCTACCTATCTACCTATCTATCTATCTACCTATCATCTCTCTCTCTCTCTCTCTCTGTCACACACACACACAGACACACACACACACACACACACACACACACACACC
>PVJA010043379.1:0-16795 GCA_004027025.1 Myocastor coypus | reverse complement strand
CTCACACCAATCCTCCTGCCTCAGCCTCCCAAGTGCTGGGATTACAGGCGTGTGCCACCACGCCCGGCAGAATCTTAGTTTTATAAAACAAAAAGTTCAGGGAAAAGTCTGCAAGGAAAGACAAAATTTTATCAGTGTTTTTCTCTGGAAATATGGTTGATACAGTTTTCTTTTTTTAAAAAATATTTTCTAACAGAACATATTACTTTTTTTAAATTAGGGAAGGGTAATTTCAGTTTTACCTGTACCTTTATCTCCTCCACAACTCCATGCGGAACACCTACCAGGTAGGATATGTTGATTGGCAGTGCGCCATAGCAGTGAAGCAAAGGGGTGCCATGCATGGCTGCAGAGCTGACAGCCTGAGGGAGACAGTCACCAGGTCGCGATCCTTCCCGGGATTGTCACACTGGAGTCTGAGAGGGTTTAAAGGCCTTGATTTAGGCTGAGATTGGCAGTCTGAGGTATCTGAGAAGTCTGTCCTACACACACTTCATGTGGATGGTGATTGGGAGAACTGGAAGGGGCTCACTATCTTTGAATGGGGAAGGGCCGTGCAAAAGCCCTGAGGTAGGGTGCTGAGACTCTGCAGGTGTAGGCCCAGCCACTGACCTAGACCAGACAGGAGGCCAGCATAGGTGACCCTATCTGCCAGCCCACATGACCCAGGTGACAGTGGCCAACAAGCTGGCTTGCCTACAGTCAGCAGCTCAGAGCACATAGTTCAGAAGAGCTATCTTCCCTCAGGCCGCTCTGCCCACTGGGAAGAGGGCTGGGGGCAGAACACTTCCAGAAGGGGGTTGTTCATTTATCAAGCGGCACAAAACACAGCACACCACAGACTCATTGTTTGGTTCCCTAACCTTTATTGACATATTAAGTGTCATCTCACTCCTCCCAAGGGGCCTTTTGGAGGCCATTTCTCCATCATGACCTGGACATACTGCCTCCTGAAACATATTGTACTCTCTCTGGGAGTAAGTCTGTCTCACAAGGCTTTGCCATTAGTCCTGCTGCTCCTGGGACTCTTGTAGTGCCCAAGTTGTCTGGTTCCACCAAGGGGTCTTTCAATCCATATATGGGCCAGGCAATCTGTCCATATGAGAGTCCAGATAAATATTACATCTTGCATGTAGAAATAAAACCATTTTTTATGTTCTTAAAACTGTTGTGCTGATTAACATATGTCATGACTAAGCCTTCCAGAATTCCTACTTGCTTACTAGCCTGATGGGTATCCCCCCACAACCTGAGAATGGAACCCAGGGCTCGCCTATCCCAGGCAAGTGCCTTGCAAAAGAAGCACAGTCCCAGACTCCTTACGTATTCCCTTACTGGATAGCAGAAGTTCTGAGAACAAGAGAACACTTCGGAGCTTATGAAAAATAAAGTGGACTTAAGCTTAACATGGTGGTACGTGGCTGTCAGGCCAACATGCTTTAGGGCTGAGGCAGGAAGATCAAAAGGTTGAGCCCAGCCTGGGCAACATAGTTACTTTCCAAGATCTTGTCTCAAAAGAAAAGAAAAGGGCTGGGGATGTGACTGCCCCAGTACAGGGAAGAAGGAAAGCAGAGCTGTTAGGAAGCCTTGTTTGGAGAGCCTGCGGCCTCTGGTTGGAGGTTGTCTCTTTCTGTGAGCTGAGGTGGTGGCCACAGAGGTCTAAAATGATGTTCGCAGATGATAGCAGCTTCTCTATGGCCTAGGCCTCTTTTGGCACAGCCCAGCACCTGAGTCCCTGGGTCTAGATCAGCATTTGTGAATTTTGGATGTCATTCCTGAGACCTGCTTGAGATCTGGAACAGAGTTGCCCAATGTCACTTGTCACATTCACAATCTCTGCAAGTGACAGGCTTTGAAGGACAAGTGGAGGTGTGGACACCAGGCTCTCCAACTGCAACCTCTCTGGGGCATAGAAATCCCTCTGCAGCTGGAGCCATCACAGGGACTCAGTAGGATGGGGACCCCTGGGATCCTAGATTTGCCCCAGGTGTTCTACAAAGTGAACTTCTGGGCCAGGGCTGGGGCTGTAGGGGTGGGATCTACCTCCGGGGCAGAGTGCCACATTGTATGTATGTGTGTATTCGTATGTTGCTTGCATTTTGGCCTTTCTGACCAGGCAGTCACTGTGGACTAGCTCTACAAACTGCCTTCTGTTGGAGACAAGCTGCAAAGCACAAGTGTGTGACCTCCCAGACTCCTTTGCAGTTGGTGATGCCCATGTTACCCAGCTGTGGCCAACTGGACATAAGTGGAAGAAGCTGTGGGGCAGGTTTTTTTTTAGTTGTTGTTGTTGCTGTTTTATTTTTACTTATTACTTATTTATTTATTTATTTATTTATTTATTTATTTATTGTTTCACAACCTTTGCTTGTTTATTCACTCATTTTTATGGCCGGCTCAGCCCGCCCTGAGGGCAGGGCTGGCGCAGCATGTGGTGCCCGGGATAGAACCTCGGTCCCTGAAGCCACCCAAGCTTTCCCAAGCAGGTGCTTTAGACCACTGAGTCATTCTGCCAGGCCCCTTATTACTTTTTTTTTCAGCAGTACTGTGGATTGAATCCAAGATCGTCATACACACTAGGCAAGTACTGTACTGCTCACTTACACTCTTAGCTCAAGGGCAGGGTTTTTTGAGAAAGCTTTTGACAAAGAACCATCTGAACTGGCATGCTACTTTGGCCCTTTATCTTCCTTCCATCTCCTACCTGGAATGCAGGCTTGATGCCTGGAGAGACATTGGCTATGTTGTGATCATGAGGGTGAGAGCAACATGTTGATGCTAGGGGAGGAAGAGACAGAAAAAGTTAGTCTTTGGGGCCAGGGATTTAGCTCAGTGGTGTAGCACCTGCCTAGCAAGTGTGAGGTCCTGAGTTTGGTTCCTGTTACCTCTAGAAAACTATCTGGTTCTTTCTTTTCATGTGAGGCAAATAGTTTCCTAACCTGTTTAAGCTATGGTTTATTGGATTTTCTATAACTGACCAAATCTTTTCTTTTTCTTTCTTTCTTTCTTTCTTTCTTTCTTTCTTTCTTTCTTTCTTTCTTTCTTTCTTTCTCTTTCTTTCTTTCTTTCTTTCTTTCCTTCTTTCTTCTTTCTTTCTTTTTTATATTTTAGGGAAGGATCTACAGGGTCTTCAGGGTCACACTACTAGATCAGAGTTGTGGTGATCTACCTGTTTACAGACTCCCAAGTGCTGGGATTACAGCTGTGCACCACCACACCCAGTCTCAATTGTCCTCTCAGCATGCCCTGGGGGTGGGGCCGGTACAGCAGGCCAGGGGATTGAACCTCCAGCCCCTGTGCCTGCTTGCAGGCTGACCAAATGTGAATAATCTGGGTAACACTCATGATTTTATTCCAACAAGAGAATGCTGGCATCTGCACTTCATAGATGAGCAAAATGAAGCTCAGAGGCTCATGTAAGCAAGGTCAGGTGGCCAGTTAGCTGCAGAATTCGGGCATAAGTGCAGGACTGCTGCATGCCCACTCCTATCTATCCTGCCTGTATTTATGGTATGGAGAACTCACCACATTAGCCAAGTGGTGAAAATCAGTGCCTGAAGGGACATACATGTTTGGCATGAGACACATGAGAAGCAGAGGGAATTTTTTTCATTACTGTGATGGGCATCCGTGTCATGATCATGAAGCTGCTGTCTGAACTGTATCCATCCAGAATTTGTAGGTTGGAGTCCTAGCTCCTAGAGCCCCCACATACCTCTTCCCTCTTTCTTCGTGGTGCTGCACATGGACCCCAGGACCTTGCTCACCTCAGGCGAATCCTGCACCACTGAGCCACATCTGTAGCCTTTTCAAGAATCTATTTTAAGGGCAGGGGAGATAGCTCTGTGGCACAAGTGCCTGCCTGGCAAGTGCAAGGTTGTGAGTTTGAACCCTGGTCCCACCAAAAAAAAAAAAGAATCTATTTTAAGACAGTTTCTCTAAACGCTCCTGATGGCCTTGAAGTTGCTGTCTTCTGGTCTCAGCAGTGCCACTACATGTAGCTCTTGTACTCTTACAAGTCTTCCTCTTGCCTATGTGCCAGGCAGCTTTTCATGTCATCCCCATGGGCGACAAACCACCCCTCAGCTGCGGCAGAATGCCACAAGGTATTCACCCATACCAATCTGCTGGCTGGCAAGGTTTGGCACTGAGTTTTGGGCTGGACCCAGGGCTGCTGTCTGTCACCCTTGCTGGACTGTAGGCAATCCAGGCTACCTTCTCTTGGTGGTGGCACAAACAGAAGAGGCCAAGGCAGCCATGCCAGCAGAGTTCAGGCTTTTGTGTCTATTTTTTTTAAAGAATTTTTTTTCTTTTTCTTTTTTTATTGTTTCTTGTTTCAGAAGCTTTGTTTGTGTATTCACTCATTTTTATGGCCGGCTCAGCCCGCTCCGAGGGCAGGGCTGGCGCAGCATGTGGTGCCAGGGATCGAACCGCGGTCCCTGAAGCCACCAAGCTTCCTCAAGCAGGCGCTTTAGACCACTGAGCCATCCCGCCCGGCCCTTTTGTGTCTATTGACGCATCACTGGCTGTCTCAGAGAAGGAGGTGGACTCTGCCCACAGAGGGAGGGGAAGGGGCGAGGAGCCAGTTAGCTCAAACAGTAACCTTTCCCTAGCTCTGGCCCTGAAATAAACCCATATAGTGTCCTTCCTGCCTGCCTCCATTCTCCCTGCTTCCTGTGCTAGGTAACTTACGGCATTTCTCATACCTTTTCGAGGTCACACCATATGCTGGATATACCGCCAACTGCAGTAAGTCATAGTAGCTGAAAATTAGCTGAAGTAACTGAAAAGTTGAGCAATAGGGTGGGCTTCCAGTATGGTGTGACCAGAGCTTCAACTCCATTTAAAATGTTTGTGCTCATCTAAAAAAAAAATGGTTGTACAGTTAAATGTTCTGGTCCCACAGGAACCTTCCCTAGCCACACTGTCTAAGTCAGTAGCTGCCTCTTTCATTCTACTGTTGTTCATTCTGTCTTCATTGTAGCACTTGTCAGGACATGAAGCTAATTATTATTATTATTTTTGTTATTTTGTCTTTTTGAGACAGGGTCTTGCTATGCAGTTCAGGCTGGCCTTGAAATCATTTTTGTAGCCCAGGTTGGCCTTGAACTCACACTGATCCTCCTGCCTCAGCCTCCAAAGTGCTGGGATTACAGGCGTGCGCCAGCATGCCTGGCCTGAAGCTGATTATTTTACTCCAGCTTAGGTTTCTCCCTGACTCTGGTGCGGAGGTTCTGAGGGGGCACATACTCATCTCAATTTTCTCCCAGCACTTGGGAGACTGAAAACAGGAGAATCGCTATGAGTCTGATTTGCGTAGTGAGACCCTGTATACCCTGTAGACCCAGTGCTAAATACAGACAAAGAAAAGACTGGATTTGCTCTGTACACTGTTGTATTACTAGTGGCTAGACTAATACTTGGGACAGAGTAGGTGCTCATAAACATTAGTTGGAAAAATAAAAACGCATTTAGTGATAAGCGGTGTGGGACAATCTGGCCTGGCTCTCTTGTGGGAGCTGGGTAGAAGCTTCCTGGAGGTGGTTTGCAAGAGCTGAGCTTGGACACACACAGGCAGGTAGATGGGTGGGTACTTGTGTACACTAAATGTGGAAGCCTCGAGGTATGCAGGCCCCGGAACCTGGCACAGCAGACCATGCTGAGGCCAACACTTCCTGTGGGTGTGTTTCAGGGGCAGGGAAGCCCTGAGTAGCTAGGTGGAGACACAGGGGTCCTCTGGGGAGCAGACCCCCAGAGCTGGAGAGCTGGAGCAGGGAACACCAATCTGGTTTTGCCACTGGGAGCTACAGAAAGCTCCATGAATAATTTTAAGCTGAAATGAAATGACAAGCTCGTAGGAGCTTTTTCCAAAAGGTCACTTACTGCAGATGGAGTGTCTTCCCTGTGGGTGGCAGGGACTGAGGATGGGCGCTAGTAGCAAGGCCTTGCGCAGCCTATGGATGAGCCTGTACGGAACGGGAGCAGGCGTTCCTTAGGTTGCAGACTCTCCCTGTTTTTGGCAACCAGACAGCCAGGTCCGGACACCAGTGTCCCAGCCTCATAGGGACTGGCACAGATGAAGCTCCTCTCCCAGTTTCCTAGAGGAGGAAAAACATAGAAAAAGGTTTTTCCTATCCACAGTAATCCTCAGCATTATTAACTCAAGAAAACACTGGGGTGTCTGGGGCCTGCTACAAAGCCTCATTCACAGGGGCTGAGGGTTGCTGGGTTTTGAAGCTGGTGTTAGGGTCACAGTGTTCTTTATATGCTTTTTTGGACTTTTGTACATGTCTGAAATTCTCCACAGTAAAGAATTTTAAAAGACCCCATCATGTCAGGCACATTGCATCCCAATAACTTTAAAAGCAATATCTTTTGACCATAATAATAGGATAACAGCAAGATTATTAGCAACTCACACAAGATATGAAAACCATAATCTTGTTTTTCAACTTATTGTAGTGAGTTAATAGTCGTATATTTTATCCTGAAGTGCGGAAAATGAATATTGAAAGCGTGTACTCCAACACAAAAGCTATTATTTTTAACATTCGACTTTATGTAGAGTACAAAAGTGTCAACTTTTATAAGGCAAGCAGGGAGACTAAACTTTATTGTTTTCAAGGATTTAGGAAAGAACTAAAGCCAAAAGCAGCACCATTTGCACCCAGCTGAATGTAGACAGGCTTCCTAAGCCAGCAGATTTAGGCTTGTGAGGATAGAGTGGCAACAGCATTTCTGCGAAGGGCTCTATGTCCTCATTGTTGAGATCTCAATGTCTTTTTTTTTTTTCTTGTTTCAGAACCATTGTTGTTTATTCACTCATTTTTTTTTATGGCCGACTCAGCCCGCCCCGAGGGCAGAGCTGGCACAGCATGTGGTGCCGGGGATCAAACCATGGTCCCTGAAGCTGTCCGAGCTTCCCCAAGCAGGCGCTTTAGACCACTGAGCCAATCCGCCGGGCCCAATGTCTTTTTTTTAAAAAAAACGAACCTTTCTCAGTTCTAACATGGCTGCCAGCTCTAACATGGCTGCCAGCTCTAACATGGCTGCCAGTTTCAACATGACTGCCAATTAGAGGTATTGACCTCTCCCCCACTGTTGCTGTCCTCAGAGTTCTGAGAGAAAATGGCTATCTCAAACTGTGAGATCCAGCCGGTTTGTTTACTTGAGTACAGCCATGTATACAGTTGTGGATGCTCTGAAAGACAGGGGAAGAGGTTAATCTGAAGCTCTGTTGTGAAACATGGCCATCCAAGGCATCATGAAGCGATTGGCCATAGCATTCTGGGTTCCATTAATAGCTGGAGGTTTGTAGAAGCTATACTTTTGGGCTTTCCCAGAGGTAGCCATCTAGGAAGGGAGGGTGTAACAGGAATGTTGAGGCCTATGATCACTGGTGGACGGATGCTGAGGGAAAGAATGGGGCAGGGCCAGTCTCTGGGTAGTCAGCCCATTGCAGGCTGCCTTTTAGATAGCCAGTGGGAAACCTGAAGATTCCAGGGACAGTGTGAAGGCAGGCCTCGGTGTAAGGCTTCTAGGAGCAAAGGAGTTCAGAGGACTCCTCTACGGGTCTTATCCCCTGAGAAGACACCAGAAGATGGAGGGCCTCTGCTCCAGGCTAGGAGGGAAAGGGGAGGTCTTCAGGAGACTCATATGTACTTGACAGCACAGAACTGCGGGTGGGAGACCGAGGGCCCTGTCGTGGTGGTGGGAACTCTGCCCACATGCTTACAAATCTCATTCCCCTCGGACACTCTACCCTCCAACATGGCCATGGCCTAGGTTGTTCTCTGTCATGTCACCACTCACCCACAGTCAGGGAAGTCACACCTCTCCTGATATTCACACCCTAGTTGGGCCTCTGGGGTAATGGTTCCCAGAGAAAGGGAGCTCCCAATCCTCACACAGATGACACCCCTTCCTGAGTCACTTGCTCAACCACCTTCTTTATTTATTTATTAATTTTTTTCTTCAGAAGGGGTCTCACTATGTTTAGCAGACTGGTGCTGAACTCCAGAGCTCAGGTGATCCTCCTGCTTCAGGCTGCTGTATAACTGCAATCACAAGCATGGCACATGTGCCACTGTGCCCAACTCACAACCATCCTGTTTAAATCCCAGCTTACTCTACTCTCGTGCTCTTCATGTCCTTTCTCAGTAGCTATGGCTACCACCAGCAGTAGCACATCTTCGATGCTTTTGTATGTTGTCTGTCTTTCCTTATTCAACGAGAAGCTCTAAGTGGGCAAGAAGTTTTCATTCTGCAACCCCTCACTGAGTTCAGAAGAGTACTTGGTGGTCCATAGAGCCACTGGATAAACCCTGGGTAGGGAATGAATGAATGAATGAATGTGCTCACCTTGTACTTTTGGGCCCTTGCTCCTTGTTGGGCCCCTTTTGGGAAAGGAAGGGAAGGGAAAGGGAGGGGAGGGAAGGGACAGGCTCCCATCTGCTCCACTGACACTCACGTCTTCTCTTGCCTTTCTTCTCTGCCAGACTTCTCATCAAAGGTATCTCTGTGGCCACTGTCCTACACACTGTCACCTTGCTGGCAAGACCCACTCCTCCACTGAGCCCCTGATCCTGCTTCCTAGAGGCCCCTGATGGCTGCTATCCTTGATGCGTCTCCTTGGCTGCTGCCACCCCTTGGGACTCTTTTCCATGTCCCTGTGCACCCTCCCCATTATCCCTCTGGCTCCTGCCCAGGGCTGTGCCCCTCCCACCAGCCCCAAGCTGTCTTCTGCCTCCTGCCCTATTGCCTGGTGCTCTCTCCCTTTAGAGCTTCCGCCTCCAATATCTATAATCCAAAATCAATATAGAAAAGCCTGACAGCTGAGTGCAAGGATTAAAGAAGGAGAAAAGCAATAAAAAGGGAGGAAAAGAACGAAGAAAAGTCCAGCTTATCAGCTTCTGTCTCATGCAGTTTGTCCCCTGCTGTTCCCTCCTCTGTTGATTTGCAGTATCCTTTCTGATGCCCCATCCTGTCCACCAGTACAGACCTGCTGTACCAGCTTACCTGTGGCTCTGTGACCTTCCCTCATTTGTTCTCATGCTTCCGGCCTTCCTATCCTGAGTAGCCAGCAGTAACCCTCTGAAACCAAACTGGACCCAATTAGCCTGCATTAGGGAAGGTCTAGCCAAGAAAACAGTAGCCACTTGAAGTATTCAAGCATGGGGAATTTAGTCGTAGAAAGTGGCTTCCCCGATGCTGGGAAGCTGCTCAAAAGCCAAACAGGGGACACTGAGGTAGGTCAGAAGTTATCAAGGCCAGTGCCCCTAGGGCTTGGAGGACAAAGGGACAATGGAGTGCTATCGCAGCTGAAGTCAACTAACAGGACTATAGCCACAGAGAGGGTGCAGGAGAAGAACTGATGCTGGAGACATGACCCAAGGCAGAGTGCACAGATGTGCCCCATTCTTTCCCTCTGTTTGTGGATCTCCCACTAGTATCTCTCACTGGACAACCTTGAGAGAGGCCACTTGCAATGACACCCGGGAAGTGTAGTTTCTGGCTGTACCCAGCTCTGCCAAAGAAGAGCAGAGAGTGATTGTCAGAGGAGATAAATGGCTGGTCTACACTCCATGGTGAAGGAAACTTCTACAGTGCACTTCTACCCAGGCTGTCATCTCTACACTCTTTTGTGTGCCTTTCTCCACATTCTGAGGACAAATCCTGTCCCCTTTACCAGGTTTATCCCCTGTTGCCCCTGCTCACTCATGCTTGAACTCCTGTTTCTGACCTTTGCCCACCTCCATCCCTTCGTTCCTATGTCCTCTACCCAGAATGCCTTTCTTTTCACCCCTGCTGTGTACGCTCACACAGATGTTAAGGGCTAGCTGACAGGCTACCACCTTCATGAAGCCTTCCTGACTAGCACATGCAGCCGACTGCTTTTAATTGTTTTTCCCTTCCCAGCGCTTCCTCAGTTTATGCCTTGCCTTGTTTCTGCCTGTATTGAAGTTATTAATGGGCTGGCTCAGTACCCCATTAGACTGCAGGCTTCCTAAATGGCTCGTTCAAAAGAAGCCTTGGCAGCGCCCCACACCCAGGAAGGACGCACAGAATTTTAGTTTAATGAATGAACAAGTTCAGTTGCCAGCAACACATCAGCAGGTTGCAATGTTCAGTCAATGTAGGTGAATTAATTTTGACATTGGCAATCCATGCCTTGGGTAGGGGTGTGTGACGGGGCCTGGGGAGAAGGGAGGTGGGGAGTCGTTCAGGGCGGGGAGCAGATGTCCACATTCTGCCGTGTTATTACTTTGGCTTATTGTTCCACGTTTTTTCTTTTAGAGAGAAAAGAATCCGCCCATGTTTTCATGTTGTTCTCATTGAAATACACCCACAGGCTTTGAAACGAACCCACCGGTGAAGCGCGAGGAGGGAGAGGCGGCCCGTTTGTTTCTTCACGCTGGTTGCTCGTGGCAGCTTGTGGGCTGGGGGCTCCCTGGGGCACCAGCAAGGGAAACCGAGGGCGGTGGCATGAATGACAGGAGTTGTGAGCTGGTGGCAGGCCCCTCCTTAGGTAAATGCTCTGGGTCGGGCGCCCACAGCAGTTCAGATGCGGCTGGATTCCCCTTTGTAGGCAGCACATGAAAAATGCTTTGCCTTCCCTGGGCTGAGAGGCCCTGGGGAGGAGCAGAGCGCAAGAAGCCATTCCAGACTGCAGCTGAGTGCCGGGCGGGGGTAGGTTGGGCTCAGGCTTTCACTCATTATATTCATTCATTCATTCATTCATTCGTTCGTTCATTTATTCATTCATTCATCTATGCACACATTTAATCGGTGTGCATTTGGATTAAGGACTGATCAGGATGCGCAGACCTTGGGAACTCTGTCAGCACCGGATTTGCAACATGACAGTTTGGAAAGGCTAGCCAACCTGCTCCATCTCCAAAAGTTAGTCACTAGCAGTGCTAAAAGTCAAATCTTATCTGCTACCTTCCAGTCTGGGGTTTACTGCATCGGGTGGGGTCCCTCCCTCAGGCTGGACAAATGTGACTTCCCTGGGCTGACACCTAGCTGTGTGCACATGGGCCCGCCCTTGTGCAGCGTTGGTCTCTGACTGGAGCTACTTTATAGACTGCATTCCGTGCTCTATGTTTATAAAGCCTAGTCAGCTTGGGGTGTGGACAGGAGTGACCTGCGCTGTCTAAACAAACCTCGAGCTTTTGGCAACCTGCCTCCCCGGGTGCAGTGACATCCTCCTTCTCTCCAGGTCAGTCAGGCTGAAGTGACACTGCCTCAAAGTGGGTAGGGCCTGGTGCAGATCTCTTATGCAAAGGCGGGTGGATTCCAGGACAAAACTGCCAGTACTGCTAGCTCCCTAACCTCCCCTTGATTTTTGCTTTCTTTTTTACTGTTTCTCTTAATCACCAGGGGACAAGGAGGAGACCATCAAGGGAAGAAACTATCCAGGCAAGTTTCTCCTATGAGAAAGTATGGAAGAAATGCATTTCGGTACAAATGAAGGCCTAGAAACTTCTGCCCCTGAATAGTACAGTTTGGGCTTGTCATCCCAAGCCCATTTTTCATATGTGTGAAAAATCAGGCTTAAGCCTGCCATTTTAAACAGCTTTGCAAATGACACAAAAATTATACTATTTTTAGGTCAAACACCTTGCAGAAGTTGACATTTTAAGATTTGGTTCCATGCGAAAACATCCAACGGAAAACGTGCAATTTCTCTTTTCTCCAGGAACAATAAACAGGAGGCGCGGCCTCCCTTTCTGTGAGTGCGTGCTCGCCTGCTTGGGCTCGCATCTCTGCGTTGGTGGAGGAATGCTCCCCACGTGCCCTCAACATGGCGAGTGTCACCTGCATGCTGCCCCTTGGAGATGCACCCTTACAAATGAGTGGAGGTCATTAGCGTGGGGCCGCCTTTGTTCCCCAACGTTGGTATCTTCTCCCTTTGCGCAGAGCAAGCTATATATAAAGCCAGAAGCATTCAGAGTTACACGAGGACTATATAAAGCACTGCTGAGAGATGAAAGATGTTTTTAACCCTTTCTTCTCTCGGGGCAGTGGCATCTGCAACCACTTGGCTGCACAATGTACAAAGTTCTGTTCTGGGCCCACACGGTGTAGGGGTGGGGGGTAGGAAGAGGACGGGTGGGAGTGAAGCAGCAGGGAGGGAGAGGTGGTCCCTGCCCTTTCTAATTGTGCCTCCCCCTTCCTGCTCAGATTAGAGCTGCTGGGACAAGGGAGATGGTGACAAAAGAAAATACAGGGTTCCAGGAATGAGCAGCTTTAAGGCCGAGGGGACAGGAGGTACAGCCACTCACTCAGGGGGTGTGCTTTTGCCCCCTATAGTCTCAGCTCAGGGTCGTGGTACTTGAAACCACTGTGGTGTGTGGTGCATCTTCTGGCAGTGCCAATAGTTATTGGAATTTTTTTGTGTATTTTATTTTTTGAGACAGGATCTTGCTGTGTGGCTGGGTTGGTGTCAAACTTGAGGAAATCCTCCTGGCTCAGCCTCCCAGAGTGCTGGGATTACTGATGTGGGCCATCCTGCCTCAGTCAATGAAGCTTTTCTATTAAAACACATATAAGGCAGGCAGATGAGTTTAAATTCAATGCTAAGCATGGAAGGCCAGAGAAATGTCCAGCTTGCTAAGGTGTGCTTTGAGCTCTGGACTTGAGACATCTGGGAACCTGTTGGGGCCCTTGGGTGACACAGTTTAAGAGATCCTAACTTGAATAATATCCAGCAATTATTGAGAATACCAAAGTGTTTAGTGCAACAGACATGGCTGTAGTGGAATGCCTGGCTTGGCTACTTCCCTTAGGATTCGGGGCGAGTAACTTCAGGTCTCTCAGCTCTTCTTTGGACAGTGGGGCAGTGCTAGCTCCTGAGAGGACATTTAGGTGACTCGGACAAGAGAACAGCTATGAGCACGTAAACTCCAGGAATGGCTTTTTGGCTGATTCTTTGGCTTTCACCAATGGAGACATGGGAGTGACTGCCCTGGGGCACGTGTCTGTTGCTTGGTGGGCGTCTGCTGCTAGTGCAGTGGGGGCTGGCTCTGTGGACTGGAGGTACCTCCTTTCCAGAAGGGTATCAAGAGAAAGGCTTGCACTACCTGGCCTGGTGTTTTGTCGGGTGCTTGCCTGACAGGAATCTGAATCTTTGGGATTGCCTGAGACCACAAGTCCGCACACTGAGCTGGTGCCTTTGTCATGGGGGAGTGCAGTCCTGGTGGTTCACAGGTGCGCAGTGAAGAAAGTATTGTCCCAGTGCCCTGGGCAATTAGACAATGAAGTCCTACAGTGACAGCATGACAGCACCTTGTGCTCCCCCATCTAGGCCCATTCAGGTCCTGTGGCCACATTACTCTTCTCATTTCTTCTGTGTGGTCAGTTTTTTTTTTCAATCCACAGTGTGGAATGAACCCAGACCTTTCACACGGAGCTGCATCTGCAGCCTTGCTTTAATTTTTATTTTGAGACAAGACCTCATTAACTCTCTGAGTTGCTCAATCTGGGCTCCAATATGCAATCCTCCTGCTTCAGCTTCCTAGAGTGCAGAAGTTACAAGTGTGTGCCACTGTCCCCTACCCTGTGTGGTCACTTTTGAGCTAAACAAGGTTCTTCTTCGTGTGTTTGGTACAGGGTCTCACTAAGCAGCTCGGACTCACAGTGATCCTCCTATTTTCAGCCTCCCCAGCACTGGGATTACAGGCATGTGCCACCATGTCCAGATTTGGTGGCTGGCTCACCGTGCCCTGGGGGTGGGACTATTCTCCGGTGTGGTGACAAGGATCAAACTCTGGTCCCCACACTTGCCTAAGCAGGAGCTTAATCCACTGAGCTATCTTGTTGGCCCTTGGTTGTCCTTCAGAAACCTGTTTTACTCTCTTCTGTGACGCTTGCTGGGGAACACAGGGGTGGGGAAGCACAGCTACAGAAATAGACGTGAGGATGAAAGAAAGCAGCTGGTGGAAAAACTCCACCCTGGGTGTGTATGGCTTTTTCTTTTTGTGGGGTTACTAGGGTGGGAGGCTGGGAATCTGGTCCTACCTCGTTAAAAGAGCTGCGTGTTTGCAAAGTCAAACTGAGCCACGTCATGGAGCAAGGCAGTGTTTTGCATTCTTGTAATCTTCTGGATCTAGCTATGCCTGAAGCTATTCTTCCTGGACTCTTACTAGAGTCAATAAATTCTTTTCTTTCTTTCCCTTTCCTATTTCTTTTCTTTTCTTCCTTCTTTTTTTGTTTCTTCTTTCCTTTTTCTTTCTTTGTCTCAGCTGATGACTTGGGTTTGTGTTACTTGCAGTGCAGTGGATAAACTTGGAAATTGCTTTAAGCATCTTGGGGTAGTCGAGCATAGCTCCTCTGTATGGTGACAAAATGGAGCAGGTGCTGATGGTACCCTGCTGGCCCACGCTGGAGGCCACGGCAGACTGTTCCCTTACAGGCCAGTGACTTCCTGCATTTCTCTGCCTGAGGAATCCTCTGGCTTCAGAACCAGACTTGGCTTGAGTATGGTGGGAGAGGGACAGGTAGGCAGATTTTAAATCTTACAGGATTCATGTCTGAGGAGTGACCCAATTCCCAGGAGCGCTAGAGGTGGAATGGATACATACTGAGTTCCAGCACAAGCTAGTGCTGTGCTCTGCAGTGTCTACAGGGTTCCAGCAGGCTCGAGCCAGTCACCTGCACAGGCACTGGGCTTAGTAAAGCATCCTCCCGACTTTCCACCCACCCTGTGTCCTTGCCTACTGTCTTGTCTGTGTCTCCTGGGGTCACCTTCCAAACAAACTACCTGTACCCAAACCCTTGTTTCAGCTTCAGCCATGTGTGGCTCTTTTTAGAATATCTGTGGATGGAATTTTGGTTTTCTAGAGTGGATAGATAGGAGTGATCTGTCATAATGGGAAAGACTGGCCCTGCAGCTAGCAGCCCAGTAGTTTTGTGAGATAAACTGGACCTGGGAAGACTGTACGCAGGCTGGGCTGCAGGGGTCAGAATGAGGGGTGAATGGTGCAGAAGTAGTAGGGGGCTGAGACCGCAAGAATTGCAGCAGACATGTGGAAGTGGGAGTTTGTGGGCCAGGTGGCCGTTGCAGCATGTGGTAATTCCAAGTGGCCTCAGGTGGGCGCTCTGCGGGGAGCCTGCCTCCTCCCACGTGCACATGCACCACAGGCATCTGCAGTGAGCAGGAAACCAGGAGGGCGTCAGCCTGCGGCGAGAGATATGCTTGGTTTCCAGCCTTGGTCTTGTTTGCCTTTCCCTCTGTCTTTGTTATCGCCCTTTCCTTTTGCTGCTCTCGTTTATTTATGTTTAAACACGTCCCGTGTTGCTGCCTCAGCGGAGTGGCTGGAGAGAGGGCAGCAGTGTGGCTTCCGCCTGCTCCTCCCTCAGAGGTGCTTCTCACCTACCCTGACCTTTGTCCTGGGCTCAGGCAGAGAGGCCACCGCGCTGTGCGGACATTCGTCTGGCCCTGCTCTGCCCGGGTCGGCCTCCTCCGCTCCCCACGGCCTGCAGAGCTCTGTTGTTCTTCCTGCTCACTTCCGCGGCGGCATCTGGACCACAGACACTGCCTTCCCCTAATTGCATTTCCACCGAGTGGAGGAGGGCCGGCAGCAGAGGAATCGCGGGCAGAGGCCTCGCAGCGCTGGGCAGAGTGGGTGCGGCCCCTGCCCAGGACTCACCAAAACAGCAAAGAACAAGTTCCATTGTGGGCCCCAACACTCCTTTTCCTTCTCTTTTTATTTCTCCTTTTTCCTTGAGGTAGGAAGTAGATATAATGGTTCTCAAGGTGGTAAACGTACAACTTGAGGGAAATTTTACATATGCCTACACCTCTGCTGCCATTATCCAGATAGAGACAGAGATGAGCTAGAGCTAGAGCTAGAGCTAGAGCTAGAGCTAGAGCTAAGGATAGAGACAGAGACAGACATAAAGACAGAGCAATAAAAACTTGCCCATGTTCCAGAAGGTTCCTTACTTTGTGCCCTTTCTAGTCAGGGCCTATACCCACAGGGGCAACTCTTATACAGATGTCCATTACCATAGGTATTGCCAGCTTTGGAGACAGGACCTTGCTGTGTTGCCTAGGGTGGACCTGTACTCCTGGGCTCAAGTGTTCCTCCTGCCTCAGCCTCCCGAATAGCTGGGGCTACAGGCGGGTGCCACCACACCAGTTGCTTGCCACCTTTTCAATTGCAAAATGGAGTTGTGCAGCACGGTTTGGCTTCTTTACCCCCAGTGGTGCTTGGGAACAGCCAGTGCAACTTAGCAAGACCCTGTGTGAAAATAAAAAAATAAAAAATGGGCTGGGGAAGCAACTCAGTGTGAAGGGTTCAGTCCCCAGTACCATACTGCACGTACACACACACACACACACACACACACACACACACAGGCATACTAAAAATGTCATATAAAATTATTATCAGGTTATATGGATAAGATGTATCTGAATCACCAGTGAATTCTCTGTTTGGCATTGGGTCCCACTCTCAAGATATCTAATTACGTATATGCAAATGTTCCAATATCTGGGGGAACAGATCTTCAATCCATCACAAGCATTTCAGACAAAAGAGGCCCAACCTGTATTCTTTTCTATTTGTTGCTGCTGTTGTGTTGGTTTAGATGTTCATTTTTCTCTTTCTGGCCCCCAAATGGAAGCTGCACAAGCCCTGGGGAAGACAGCTGGTGGCTTCTCTGGGGGGTCTGTGGAGCTGAAGCAGGAGTCGGCACATGCAAGAGAGACCTTCACACTCTTCTACGGGTGCTAGGGTGGTTCTGAGACCTGTGGACAGTGTGATGCAGGTGGGCCGTGCTAGAT
>PVJA010043378.1:0-16811 GCA_004027025.1 Myocastor coypus | reverse complement strand
TATCACCCGGGCCTGCCTAGGATATGATTGGATTTCTCCCTAGAACGGGATCAAGGGCCCGTCCTGGGGTATGATTGGTTCCACCCTAGGGCGCAATGAATCCACGTCAGAATGACTGAGCACAAAAAAGACTTTTTAAAGGGCTGAAGGAGGAGTCAACACTTCACTTCGTCGGAGAAGCTTCGGTCTTCGCATTCAGCCTGGACTTCATCGTCTGGCTTGCGCGCAGACTCTTCAGCCTCCAGCTTAGACCTCTCGCCTTCAGCCGCAGACTCTTCAGCCTCCAACTACAGAAACTCAGTCCTCCATTACAGATCCGTCAGCCGACAGAGACTTACACGGAGTGCTGCATTGAGTCCAAGCCTCAGGGTTGAATCCTTCAGTCCAGAGTGTGCAGACGCCCTGTGCGCGCTTCCTCATCTGACTCTGTGGCTATTGTAAGCCAATCTTACAATTTCTTATAGATTGTATATTTGGTGTTAATATCCATTCCTTATATTATATCTATTCTGTTCCTCTAGTAAAACCCTGACCAATACAATCAGCAAATAATAAATTTGTTTCTATGTTTATTAAGATACAACTGACAGGATGACTTGTGTCTTGCATGTGTTCATGAAGGTTCTGAGACGAATATTCAACACTGAGCTAAAGATTCTCGGGGCTAGAGAGATAGCTCATCAGCCTAAGTGCCCACCTGGCAAGCTCAGGGACCCAGGTTTGATCCTTGGTACTGTATGCCTCGCTGACCCCAGAACCTGGAGCACGTCATGCTGGCCACCAAAGCCAGGCATGATGGTGCATGCCTGTAATCCCAGCACTGCGGAGACTGAGACCGCAGGATTGCTATGAGCCTGAGCTGCACAGCAAGACGCTGTACCAAAGAAATAATAAATATTTTTTAAACAATTATGTTTAAAAGCTAAGGAAACAGGAGTCCCAGAGGCATGGTGCGGTGTCACACACACGTGTGCTGACCTGGGCCTGACTTCTCAGCAACCAGACATGCGATGGGAGCCGCCCCCTAGTGGTGTCCACGACGCGTCCATGTATCATCCCTGAGCCCCAGTGGAAATACTCAACACGTGCCACCCCGTGTCTCCGCCTTTACTTCCTGTCTCGCTGCTTCCGTACCCCAGCCTGGCGCTTCAGTCTCTCGGAAGGACCCGCCCGGCCTTTGGGCGTGCTTCCCGGGGCGCAGCAGCTTCGCAGCCTGCGACACTGCCTTGTCCGTGAGTAGGGCCGCAGCGCCCTTCCATCCAGCCCGCGTCTGTCCACCACTCCCCGTGCAACGTCTCAATTACTGGGGCTTTAAATTACACGCATTGAAAAGTTCTGGTGCAGAGAGAAATCACCCCTCTAAGGGGTGTTTTTATGAAAACTGCTCAGAAAAGGCAACGTGGCCATTTATTAAAGTGCAACCTGTCATTCCAGCGCCGCTGCCTGCTTCTCGGTATCAATTTTGCTCAAAAGCTAAGCTTTGGACACTCAGTGTCTCCTGCTGCTTTTGCAAGAAATGCAATAAGGTAACAAGGGAAAAATGCATGACTTAAGGACAACGTCTCGGGCTGGGTGACCATAGTGCCGAGGCTATGCCCTGAGGACTCAGCAAAAACGATGAGGGTCCTTGTCCTCCCACTGTCCTGTTTCCAATAAGTATTTGAGAAGAAGGATCGTCGAGGACACACTAGCAGGAAATTTCTCCTCACATAAGCAAAGCATAGCAAAGATCCTTCAACACACGCGGTCCATAAACACAGGTGTTTCAGGCAAGACTTTTTAGATGAAACCAATTCTGGTCATAGATTTTTTTTTTTTATTGTCGTTTTCAAAAGGCCCGCTGGCACCTAAAGTAACTTGGTCTTCTCGGGAGTGCCAGGAGTGAAGGTGCTCACCGTTGTCTTCAGAAGCTGCCTTCCACTGGATCTCACCCATTAGACGGGTGAATTGGGGAAAACCACTAATCTGACTTTCAGTTACAAGAGCAGGACAACATGACCAGTGTCACTCGCTAACTGCCTATGTGTCTAGATAACTGTACGCCCCGTCTCAAATGGTACTAAATGCACCTGGCTTTATCACTCCCTCCCTGGGTGTATATATATATTTATGGCTCAACATTAGGAACTTTGAATAGCTTTTGTGCTCCTGGGCAAATTTATTTTGTTTGCTTATTTATTTATTGCTGGTGGGGCATTACACAGGCTTTGTCTTTGCTAGGTACATACTACAGCACATGCTCAGCTCCAAGACAAATTTAGAGACACTGCTCAACTTGGCATTCTTTTTTTTTTTTAATGTATTTAGTACAGGGCCTGCAAGGTCTCACTACACAGATTGAACTCATAGCAATGTTCCTGTTTCCGGCCTCCTAAGTGCTTGGATTACAGGTGCGTGCCGCCATACCCAGCCTCGAGTTGGCATTCTTTCTTTTTAATGGATGATCCCTGTACACTTAGGATGGACACATAAATGATCGCGGTGTTGGTATGACATGTGTGTAGTGACATTTGCTGATCTCAGCAAGTGACACTCACTGTACAACACCTTCCTGTCACACTGAGTCAGTGACATGTGGACGTCTGGAATCAGAATGAATGCTCTGCAGTGAGGCACAAAGAGACACGGAGGCATAGAGAAGAAATCAGGGCGCTGTCTGCTTCCCAATGCGCGCCTCCTAGAAGGGGAAGGAACACCAGGATCGAGGCAGGCCGGCTGCTGAGCGCGCTGCTGACATTCAGCAGGTGCTGTCTTCTGTTTGCGAGAAGCGAAGCGCATTGTGCTCTTTTCAATAAAATGCAATGCATTCTTTGCAATGTTTTTGTCATGATTCCTGATTTCCTCCAGCTTACGAGAGCTGTGTGGCGCTGTGTGATTCTTCACTTTTCATTGGGAGGAGAGAAATAGAAGCACAACCAGGCAAAGAAGTGGGCTGATAACGACATATTATATATAAATGTTATAGATTTCCTTCACCACAAAGGTGTTTATGAAAGAACATTTCTTTGCCTTTTCTGTCATTTTATCGGATGGCAGGACGATCAATAAGTCCCCCGGATTCATGTTGTGTTAAAAAATAATAATAATAACAAAAAAGAGCGTGACTTCGTCAGGCAGCAGCTAGTATCATAGAATGCTCAGGCTCCTCGGGGTCTTGGGCATCACCCATGGTCCACAGGAAGCCAGGCATGGGTGGGGAGTCAGGAAGGGAGAGCTCGATGAACTCCCTGAAGACCCCAATAAGGAGCAGGAGCCACTTGAATATCGTGAAACATCGTTGGTCCTGACTCTTTGCCGGCTCCCCAAGTTTCTGCCCCCCACCTGATGTGTCCCTTACTGAAGAGGCTTCAGGTAAAACCAAAGCAAAGCCAGGCAGCAGGAGGAGGCACCTTCATGGGTGGACCCAGGATTCCCACAACACAGTCTAGCAGGGCTCCGACGCCATGACGGTGGCCGGAAGACCTGGTGTCCGGCTCGCTCTCCAGTTACCTGCATGGCTTGCAGCCATCTCCAACGCCCTCTGGAGCCTAGGGTTGCTCTTCCAATTTGCTGGCTCCTGCCTATGCCTACTTTGATGTTGAGTTGTTAAGGAAGAAAACTTCAGGATAAACATTAGACATAAAAGGATGCTAGAATGCGCACGACTAGGTGAGGCAAAGCAGACAGTGGAGTGTGGGGTGCAGAGACAGGCGGGCGCGCTTGAGCTGAGGCCGAGACCTCTTCCTCTTTGCAATGCAGTTTCTCAGCCAAGAAGTAGCATCTTCGTGTTTGTTCCTGCAGGGCTGCTGTAAAGTTAAAAAATGAAAAACAGCATGTGGTTTGAACAGCCCAGGAAAGAGAACATGTATTCACTAAACAACTGACCAGGGCACCAGATCCAAGACTCTGGAGCAGCGTAAGTATCTGTCAGCTGGTGAGCAGTCAAAGAATACATGGTATGCACACCGGAAGGAGCACTGTTCAGCCATGCAAAAGGTGAGTTCCTGTTATCTGCAATATCACTGGTTGAAACAGAGGCCGTCATGTCCAGTGGAATAAGCCAGGTACAGAAAAGCCAGCTGCCGTATAACCTCCCTCTCGGGTGGAAATTTACAAAGTTAACCTCAGAGGAGTTGAGAGTGCTATTTTTCCAAAAGGCAGAGAGGGCAGAGAGAGGAACGGGAAAGTTACCACAGGCACTAGGTGACAGTGGGACAGCACAAGCTAACTTCATTGCACGCTACAGTGACTGCATAATGATAAGACTTCATACTACGAAAGGAGCTGCAGAGAGGTGTTTGAATGCTTTCACCATAAACGAATGACGAGTGCTCCAGCACATGGACATGCTCACCCCCCGGGATCTACCCAGCATGCATCTGTGATGCAGCACCACAGTGCACCCCACCAGAGGACGTAATGCCTGCATGACGATTAAAATATTGTAAGTGTTATGGGCTGGAGAGATAGCTCAGCGGACAAAGTGCCCAGGCAAGCACCAGGACCGGGTTTAGCCCCTGGCACAGCAAGCCTTGCCGGCCCCACCCCTGGACGTACTGACGGGAGGATCAGTATAAGTCCGAGCTGCACAGTGAAACCCAGTACCAAATATACAAAGTTAAAACATAGATTAAAAACGTTATAAAATGAAGGGTGATTTTAATTACACAAAGAGACCATTTCCTGCTGCAGGGAGAGGACTCTCTGATAATGCAGTCAGCCTCATCCCGCCTTTTGCGCAATGGCTTTGTTGCCTGTTTTGTAGAAAACATTACCAGTATAATGAAGGAGCGCCACTGGGGACCCATATTCTGCATGCAGGTTGATGTCCATGTGCCACCAGGGCCCCGCCTGGCTGTGGCCTCCTTCCTCGGCCCCACTGCAGTGTTCCCCATGGGTGCCCCAACACAAAGGTCTTAGGGCACAGAGACCCCCACACACACCGTCCAGAGGGAGCTCAGAATTTCAGAAGCTGGGCACAATGCAGAATCCTCTGAGCTTCCACCTCCAATCCTTCCCCTGCCGAGAAGCCAGCGAATACCATTTGCTTTCACAAACAGATGGCATCGTTTGAATCAGAAAATGCCCATATCTCAGCCCAACACGAGCGCCGGCTACGAGGAGCTGTGAGCGCCTCTGACACCAGACATTCAGGCGGAACGGAGTTGATCAAAACGCAGTATTAAAAATACAAATCGCAAAACCCCAAAGTGTTCTCTCCTGCCGCCTCCACAGAAAGCGTTGAACAAGACAGAGAGAGAGAAGCAACTGGCAGTGGGTCTTATTATGCCAAAATCATCATGTCCTGGTAAAACTGTGCAGAAGAGGAAATTACTTCTTCAACAAATACCTACATGGGTAAATACTGACAACCTGTTAGCTGCAGTCAGAGATAAAATAACTCGCAGGCCTGCTTCAAAACATTTCCTGCATGCTAAGAGCAGATTTTTCACAGTCTTCTATCTGAAAGGAGCCAGGGCTCCAGAGCGAGGCCACACTGGACCACATTGAAGACTTGGAGCTCCCACACAGCAGAACTTCCTCAGGACTGGGATGTGTCTTTTCACAATTCTAATCCACTTCAAAAGTCTGGACACTGACCTCAAGTCTGGGAAGAAAAGTGGATTAATGCAAACTCTTCTTTATTTGCCATAGCTTTATTCAAACAGCGTGATCCAACCAGGACGTGGTGACCCTAAGACAGCGAGCACTGGTGGGGAACTAAGGAGCCAACTTGCAGTGAGACATGTGGGCTTTGTCTCTGAAATATTGTTAGGAAAAAGGATTAGGCCCCTAACAATGTATTTCATCAGAAGTCTAAGTCACTACAAATGCCTTGCTAACCTGATATATTTTCTAACAGTTTCAATATTTTTGGCTTTCGCAGGCACAGATTTTGTCTGCTAAGATTATAGTCTTCCTTGGAGAAATTTTAGAGCCACACGGCTATGTTGAAGGCTCTGTGAGGAAATGTGCAGTATGCTTTCTATTCATTGACTAGTGTGATTTTTATTAAAGGGAGTTGTATTTGAGATTATGAGAAGAAACTTCACAGAGCCTTTCCCTTCCTAGGTGAATGTGTGTACGTATGTACCCAGAGTTAACAGAATTGCACGTGACCTAGGGATAAGAGTGTCAGCTTCTCTTTGGTGTATGACAGTTCCTTTGAAATATTATTCAAAGCGTACGAGTCTTAAAATTATAAGTCCCTAAAAGTCTCCCACCTTAGAAATTGCATGCAGTAAATATAAGAATCAGGCTAACCACAGCCAGTGGGTCACATATTTTCATTAGCTGTACGTACTTGAGAGGCTTCAGCAAAACTAGAAGAAGGTTAGGTTCTGTGTCAGCCAGTTTTAGACATACAAGTGAGTGTTGATGGCACGCATGTATGTGTACTTGTGCAGTCTTAGTAGAGCAGACTAGGTGAGCATGCAGAGACAGAGGAGCAGGTAGTGATGTCACCTGACAAGCAGCACCCCACCCGTAAGCTCACTGGGCCTCAACACCCACCCTGTGTTCGTAACCCAATATCGAGTCCCCATGCAGGGTCGGCTCACCTCCTGCGCCACCCAGGACAGAGCTGTGTCATGCGTCTGTGGGAAGCTGGGGAGCTGCCTAGACCTGGCCACATTCTGCCAGCATCTGGGATCCAGTAGCATGACAGGGGCCTTTCTGCACGGCCATCACCGACCATGAGGAATGCTCATGTGGGCAGCTCAGGGTCCCAAACACAGAGACAGGTTTCCAGGTACAGGTTCCACCGTGTCTCCACACCCTGCCTGCAGTGTCTGTCGGGAGAAGGGGGCCAAGTAGTCAAGTTCTCAGGCAAAGGCAGGAACACAGAGTGGTATCAGCAAAGCGGGTCATTGTTTTAACTATGGTCAAACAGCTCCATGGGACAGAACAGGGACCCCCAGCACATGGGCCACAGGCAGAGCTCAGGGAGCCAGAGAAGCTGCTCCTGTTCTTCCATCTGCTGCCCAGTGCCGGCATCCCTGCCCAAGCTCCACCTCCCGGCAGGCCAGCTGCTGCCTCAGGCTCTCACCACAGCTCAGACTCTACCATGAGCTACGCATGCAAAGGCCTAGCTCACGAGCTCCTTATGAGAACCTAATGCCTGAAGATCTGAAGTGGAGCTGAGGCTGTGACAGGAGCAATTGGGAATGTACTTATCATGTATCACAGACATGCACTCTTAAGCAAAAAAGAAAAAGAAACAAAAAGTATTTTCCTCCCATAGTCAGTGAAGAAATCACTTTCCACAAAACTGTCTCTGGTGCCAATAAGCTTGGGCCCACTGGGCTAAAAAACTTGAGATATGGAGCTGAAAGTGTGCGGACGGCAGAGCATAGCAATGTTACAGTCTGTCACTCAACAAGAATTCATCGTATAGTAATTTTAGTAATTAAAATAAATGTTTTCTCTGTGATTTATGCTCACTTGAAACCTCAAAAAATAGCTGTTTCAAAATAGGGTCGTTGCAGATGAAATTAGCCAACATGACATCACTGATTGATGAGGAGTCCAAACCCAATGACTGGTGTGTTACAGGAAGAGCAAGTGGCACCAGGAGTGAACACAGAGAAGGGCAGCGCCATGTGACATGGGAGCAGAGATCTGAGTGCGGCAGTTTGAGTTAGAAAAACCAAGGGCAGCCAGATGCCGCAAGCATCCAGGGAAGGACCACAAGGCCCGTCCCCTAAACTAGTCTTCAGAAAGAGCATGGCTTTGGCAAAACTTCATTTTCAACTTCTCCCCTCCGCAACTGTGAAGGACTGATACCACTATCAGCATCCACCTGGTTTGTAAAACTGTGCTGTGGCAAACCTAGGAACCGAGTTGTACCTACCAAGCCCCAAGCGCTGCGTAAAAGCTGAAATTATAGCACAAATCAAAATACCTGTCCTTGTGGAATTTGTTCTCTACTTGGGTAAGACACAGTAAACACAATAAAGAAGTCATTTTCACAGAGCACATGAAAGCTGGCAAATGGCATGCAAAACCTGAAGCCAGGAGGGACACGGCCGCAATTCGGAACCACGTGCCCATCAGAGAGTGTGCAGAGGAGGTGACATTAGAGTCTTAGCTGTCAGGGCGGTAGCTTGGGGAGACCATGGCAAGGGCTCAAGGCAGACAGACGAGTGCCAACGACCTAAGACTAGCGTGTGCCTGGGGTCATCAAAGAGGAGCGCAGATGGCCGGGGGACTGAACAGGTGGGAGGAGAGGGCCCTGACGTGCGTAGGAGGTGAATGCAGGTGCTACAGGGAGAAGACGGGGAGTGACGCAGTGCCGCGTGGGCACCCGGATGGGGAGAGCAGGTGGGACCCACCTGACCACTTTCAAACTCCTTTCCTTTCTTTCCCAGGCACATTTTAAACATTAATTTGGGAGAGAAATCCTGAAGCAAAAAGAGATTCACGCCTCCTGGTTGGAAAAAATGAATCACTGTAATGTAGTATCAAATTGTAGCCTTGCTATTTCCTTAGTAATTTGATCTATGTCTTTTTTCATCTTACTTTGTCTGTACAACTGACACACTACCTTGTGGACAGTGCTACTGGCAAGAGTAAATGAGTTAATTCGTATAAAAGTGCCAGCCACAGGGTGAGTGTTTAACAGAAGGTAACTTAATCTTGATCTGCTAAGATGATCTGTTTTAGCTCCCAGGACTGACTGTTTAGAACTTGGGCTCACCTCCAATCTATCTTCAAGCTCATCTCTTAACATCCCCAGTTCTTTACGCAGTAATGTCCTCACAAGGGAAGGGGGAGTGAAGCCATACAGAAGGAAATGAGGGAATGAATGAATGAATGAACGAGAAGATACTCCGCAGGTGCCTTCTAGCCCTGCTTAGAGATGGTGTCCTCTTCTGTTGTCCCCTGGTAGTTTCCACAGGGGTGAGTTTTCTGTCTTCCTTACCAGACTGGATATTCTGAGCTGTTCTCTACCTCAGCAATAGTGCCACTGACGGACTTTAATCTACGGGCAGGTCAGGCGACCTGAGCAGCAGTGTCTGAGCTCCGCTAGGCTTCTTTTATTCTGAAGCTTCATGAACTCTTCCTCAGTTCACAGGATGTGAGAAGATTGCTAGACAATATCTTAAGACTTGCTTAAGGTTAAAAAGCAGAAGAAAAGACTGATGCTATCCTAGTGCAAACTGGGAGTTTCTTAAAAGCAGTCGAGTACATAATTGAAATCTAATTGAATGTCCTAATCCATATGCATGAAAAACAATTTGCATTGCTTTATTATTTAAAAGCAGTGTAAAACTGAGGATGTAGTGGGAGTTTACTTGAGGAATGTTCTTGCAAAAAATTTTCCAACAAAATAAAGTTTAACTCTTTAGATCTTTGAAATATATTTTGGAAATAAATAGTATTGATTTTTGGTCAGCTACACCAGGCTGAGTTATGTCCACATTCTAGACTCAGTATTACAATTTTAAGAACAGTTCCCCTACATAAAGAAAGATATGCAAATCAGTGTTCAGAATAACTCTGTAAGTCAAAAATCCCCTCTGTAAGTTATATTGCAACTCGTAAGCCTCCTGTGTAACCACAGGGTTAATGGCTCTAGCTCAGCCCTCATGGAGAAACACAGGTGGGAGGCACTGGAAGGGAAGACACGTTACTGTAGGACATCAGTATTAATCTTCTCTCATGAACCAAGGCCTATGCTGGACAGTTGAGTGTAGCTTCCAGTATGAATGTAGACATAGTTTAGATAGCTGCAGGTTACTCCACGTGGTCTCATGCCCTCTGCTTCTAGGATATCTCACTTGTAATATGACAGTCATGATACCTTAGGTTCAGAAAATTTCTTTGTTCTTATCTGGTTTTTAATTGTCCTTGTTAAAAGTATGTAAGGAAATATTTTTGACAAGGTGGGATAATAGAAGCTAGATGCACCTTTAAGTTTAGCAGCTAAAAGGAACAGGGAAATCCTGGAAATGGCCTTTTATGGACACTGGGAATCCCTGAGACTGGAAAATCAAATGGTAGGCGCCCTGCAGTTGGCCTGGCTTCCTACCTAAAGAGAGCTACTGGGCATCGTAAAGAGAAATGAAGGAGACAGAGACTCGGATTGCCTTGGAGACGGAGAGCGCTAGGGGGAAGGCGGGCTAGCAGTGTGGGCCATGTGCCACCGAGGAAGCAGGGTCATGGCGGGGAACACCCGAGCTGTGGGCCCTCAGGTGTTCTGGTAGAGCATTTGTGTGAGGGAGGCCAGTGTGGATGGCATGGAAGAGAACTACCCAAAAGGCATAGCTAGTGCGAGCCAGAAATAGCTGCTGCTCCCGCCGAATAAAGTAGGGAAAATCACAATACACAGGAGCCTGGAGAGAGTCAGCCCTGGGACTTGGCTTCCTACACGGAACGCTGATTTGCTTCAAGCTAGCCAACTTTTAAACTGAGTCCCCCCACCCCCCCAAAAAAATGTTCACCTGTTTTGAAATAATTCAGGTTAATGAAAATAAATAAGTGTATCAAAATAAAAGGAAAGACCCCAAGCAGCAAGATTTTTAAAAATCGTTATGTTGAGTGTTCAATCAAAGTCTCCCAGACATGAACACAGAAGTGTGAGGAAAAAACATCAGCTAATCAAAACTGACTCAGAAACTGATATCGAAGACTAGTGTGCAAAGTGATTTATATGTGTATCTTCGCTTTATATATGTAAGACAGTAGGAAGCAGCGCAATCATAAAAGAAGACAGAACAGATAAAACTAAATTGAATTTCTGGAAATGAGACTAGAATGAGACATAAAATAATTGCATAGGAATAACAGCAAATTTGACACAGTAAGAGACAGACTCTTAAACTGAATACACAGGCATTAAAATATTGAAAATGAAACATAGATTGGCAGAAGCATAAATTAGTCAGCTGTGACATCTAAATGATTTATTTGTAGTTGCAACCAATAAAATAAGACTAGAGGGAAAATATTTGAAGAAATAATAGCTAATTTTTAAATTATAAATTTTATTTTTTTTAAATTTCTGATATCTATGAAACATTCCACCCAAAAACAAAGAACTCATTTCTTTCAACTGTGTTATGGTTGGTGACTAGTTGTCCCCGCAAACCTCATGCAGTCATAGGGTGGGGACTTCTAGAGTTTGAGACTTGACTCACGATGCACTGGGATTCTGTGTTTTTGTACTGATGGGATTATGGGTCTGGGCCCTTCTGGGATTATGGGTGTAGCCTGAGGTGGACAGAGAAAGACTCTCTCTTGCTGCTCTCTGTTTCCCTGGTTGGTCAGTTAACTCTGTCACCATTTATTGCTGTTCCACCACCATGAACTGGATGCTCTCTGCCCTGTTCCACTCAGCCTTGGGCCAGCCAAATATGGACTGAAACCTTCAGTAACTGTGAATATTACTGTGAATATCACAGTAACTTCAGTTACTGTAATTATTCAGTAACTGAATAACCTTTCTTTCCTTCATTTTGGGTGTCACGTGTTTGTCCTAGCAGTGGAAGAAGAGTAACGGAGATAAATTGTATGTGAGCAGTTTAATATTCCAAGGCAGGATATTTAGGGTTAGCAAAAAATTCTGAAGGAATTCAGATGGACTCCAACGGAATCCTGAAGCACGCTCACTGACCAGCACCAAATCAGATTGAAAGTCAAAATGAGAAAAATCTCAGAGAGAAAGACATAGAGGAAAACTACACAATAAACACCCAATTACTACCTGGTTCAGGCAAAAAAAAAATTAAAGGAATATTGGAAAATGCTTTCGGCTAAAAGAAATAAGAATTATGCTATATCAAAGCGTATAGGAACCAACACGTAAAGTTAAATTTATAGCAGTATGTGCCTATATTAGAGAGAAGAATAGCTACAGAGAAAACTAGCCTGAGAATCCTGCTTTAGAAACCATGTAGATGTTAACTGTCCCCAAACTGATCCACAGATTTGATAAACTTCCAGTCCAACGCACAGCAGGGAATTGCAGAAATTGACATAGCGAGTCCACAATTCATAAGGAAAATACACAGGGACTAAAGGATCAAAATGATTTTGAAAAGAAAGAGATTTGAAGCCTCACACAACATGACGTTAATACTCCTTCAGAGTTCAGTAATCAAAGCGGCTTAGTAGCAGGGACAGGGCTGCAGTGTCCAGAAGTAAACTGAATAGAACAGGGCAGGTGGCACTCCACGCAACTCCGAGGAAAGTCAGGGGAGACAGCGTGACAACGTGGAGCCACTGTTGTCGGAACGCTTGAAGGTTGACATGCAAAATGGTGAAATAAGGCAAAACGTAGTCAACATGGTTAATGGACTTCAACATACTCTAAACGTTCTAAACATATTGTAAATTAAATTCTGAGAAATTATTTGAGGCTTTTGCAGTTAGACATGCTACAAAAATAGGATCTTCAAAGGAATAAATTACAACTCAAACTTATTTGAAATTTAGAATTTCTCAAGAAATACTACGCAGAGAATATGTCAGATGGCAACGATGGAAAAAGTGGGGCAGAAAGCTCTGCCGTGGCTCTAGAACTATTCTTCACATCTAAAGCTCATTCAAAACTAACTTGTTAAACATATGTATATATATACACACATATATATAACTGTATATATATATATATGCATATGCACAGGGAGAAAATATTTGTAAATGTGATATCTCATAAAGTATGTATGCATGTGGGCATACATCTGCACAGACGATGTATTTTAAAAAATGAAAATCAGGAATGGGATATTCAATGCAATTAAAACAAGTGGAGAATTCAAACAGCCAGTTTGCCAAAGACAACATTTAGCATAGAGGTAAAATAAACACACAGAAAGATGTTCAACATCACTAGTCACTAGAGAAATGCAAATTAAAACCACAATGCGATAGGTCTGTATCTATTAAAGGTGCTAAAATAACACATCAGTGAAATGCCCCTCAAAAGGGTGCAAAGCACCAAGAATTGCCCAATATCATTTGTCAGTGCAGTATAGTGAGTAAAATGGTGCAACAACTTTGCAGAATACTTAGGTTCATTGTGTAGCAAACACTACACTGTGTATCTCAGAAATCTCAATTCTTTGTATGCTCTCATGTTAAATGGAAACACACATATAAAATCCTCCGCACAACGTTAACAGCTGCAGGTATGATCTGGCAACAACCTGAACATTCTTCACCTAACGAATGGATGAACAAATTCTGGGGTGTGTATGCGTAGTCATGATGCCCAGCTTGGAAGGAACACCCCCCCACCCAAGCAACTGAGAAGCATTCCCAATGTATCACGCTCAGTAAAAAGGCTGAGCTCAGAGAGGCGCATGATGCGGGCTTTGTATAGGTGACATTTCAGGGCCATAGAGACAGAACATGGGTCTCCAGTTGCCAGGGTCCAGGGCAGCTACTGATTGCTAAGGGGACCAGGGCCATGGTGGGACTTGGGTCAGTGGGTGGCTCAGCACCTTCTCCAGGTTCATGGTTACATAGCTGTACTCACTCTACTAAGAACTCTGCCTTGGGGTGACAAATAAAATGACATTTATTTGCTACACTGAGTCAGTATGCATGCATACACACACAACGTCACAAATAGAAGAAGATGAGTGTCTATCTAGAACAGCACACGGAAGTTTAGCAGGCACCCTTAGGCACAAGAGGTACAGGTGGGACGTTGTTTCGTGTTCAGTCGGGAATGCACAGGATGCCGGGAGGTGCCCTCTGGGAGGACAAGCCCAGCCAGCCTCAGCGTTGAAGCATGCAGGGTCCACTGCCACCCCTGTACTGAAGCTTCCCCCAACTTGAATGTCTCCTTTTGTCCCTGTCACCTCTCTCAGCCTTCGTGGACTTCCGAAGGCACGGTTCCTGGTCCAGAGCCACCTCATGTCTCTCCTCTACTCTCAGGCCTTCTGCAACTTCCCCTCAACTTCACCCACCTTGCTCTTTGTCCAAACCCTGGAGTCCGCCTGAGAGGAAAGAAGCTTGCGACTCTGCCTCGAGGAGCTGTGCTACCATCATGTGAGCCTCTGAGGATTTTCTGCCTTCCCTCCTTGGCTGCGATTCATTCTGGAAGTTCTTTGCAATCCAACAGTGTGTTATATCAACATTTGTATTGACAGCCAGTCTCTGTGGCTGTTCCAATAGTTGATTTATGTGCCCCACATGTTGTCTCTTGTGTCTGTGATCCTATCCACAGGACCTGAGGCCACACCTGCTTGGGAAGACCACGCTACAAGCTGCTTGTCTATGGAAAATCTAAAGCTAATTCTACAGAAACCAGGTTCCCCCTACCCTAGCAACTGAACTAAGAAATGCCAATCTGAGGTCTGGTTTTACTTGCTTGAGGGAGTTGGGGTTTTGTTTACTGATCTGAAAGGACGTTTGCATAAGAATATCATGGGTCAAAGAAGCAGAGAGAGCCACTGATTCAACAGAGAGACAGTGGCAAATGAGAAGAGCAGAATGGAAATGGAATGTCCCATATCTTGGGAGGGCAAGAGAGCGCCTTGGAACCTGACACTTCAAATCCAATTCCCTTATTCCTGAGGGGACGCACTCGCGGGATTGTGGACTCTATCCTTACAGTAAACCTTCCTTTACACAAGGGAGCTGGAAAGATTTTCTGCTCTTTCAGCTGAAGGTATCCTGAGCAGAAAGTGTGGGGCTCGTCTGATGGGAAATTAAGAGGAATATTTCCCAGCATATTTGCATATTTCGTTTCTCAGCATTCCACAGCATAACCACCAGTGAGAAACTGTCTCCACAGGAGTAAAGAAGCATGAGAAAATGTAGAGCGCACCTCTGCCGGCTGCTTCGTCATACACACAAGGCTTCGAAGTGCAAGTGGCCCGGGAAGTGCCAGGGGCCCTGGATGCTGAAGTGACCCAGGAACTGGAAGTGGCCCTGAAAGCAGATGTGGCCCAGGTAGCCGAGGGTTGTTCTCAGACAGGAACACGTCATCTGAGTATGCTGGTGGCTATCTAGAATTAAGAGCCTGGGCTCACTGGCAATGTTACCGGCAGAGGCAATGTTTTCCACTCTCAGGCAACATTAATTGAGAAAAAGTTCTTTCCAAGGTGAATGCAGACTGCTTCTAACTCTCCTAGTGTAAGCACCATGGTGGGCTCCAGTCACAGACAGAATACACGAATCTGCTCTACCCATCTTCCAACAAGGTTTTAGTGAAGGATTTCCATGGGAAAAGTACTCTGACTGTTTTCACAATTACCAAGATGCAAGTCATTTGAGTAGGAATATATATATATATATATATATGAAATATAAGAGAGACAGAGGGACAGACGTCCTCTCTGTAGCCACCGTTGCTGCTTCTCCCTTTCACTCTCTGCTCTTTGCCGCCGCCATGAACTGCTGCTCTCTGCCATGTGCCTCTCTGCCTCAGAGCCAGACAAGTATGGACTGAAACCTGCAGTAACTGTGAGCTAAATAAACATTTCCTTCCTTCCTTCCTTCCTTCCTTCCTTCCTTCCTTCCTCCCTCCCTTCCTTCCTTCCTTCTTTTTGAGTGTCAGGTATTTGTCCAAGCAAGGAGAGAAGAGTAACTGAGATGACAGATAGATAGATAGATAGATAGATAGATAGATAGATAGATAATCGATAGATAGGTAGATAGATAATAGATAGATAATTGATAGATAGATAGATAGATAGATAAGTGATAGATAGATAGATAGATAGATAATAGATAACTGATAGATAGATAATAGATAGATAAGTGATAGATAGATAGATAGATAGATAGATAGATAGATAGATAGATAGATAGGTAGATAGATAGATAGTGTTTCAGTTACTATTCTGTAGTTGCTGGGACAAATACCCAACACAGGAGCTTAGGGGACGAAAGGTTTATTTAGCTCACAGTTCCTGAAGGTTTCAAGATGCT
Source organism: Myocastor coypus (assembly GCA_004027025.1). Lineage (NCBI taxonomy): Eukaryota > Metazoa > Chordata > Mammalia > Rodentia > Myocastoridae > Myocastor > Myocastor coypus. The sequence continues at coordinate 944 of PVJA010043378.1, read as the reverse complement.
ACCCCTACTTTATAGGAACTGGAGGCGGGGCCAGGATGCTGCTGTGTCCAGAATGATCTGCTCCATACCTCCACGCAAAATTGCTGCCTGGTGGGGAGGAGGGGCACTCTGACAGCGTGTGCTGTCAGTTTAACCATTAGCGCCTCTCTTGACCACGCCTCCTCAAGCCACGCATGCGTGACAGCCCCGCCCCTCGAGCCATGCGCTTGGCAGCCCATAATGCACATGAAGATTTGGAGGAACAACTAGTTACAAACTACACCAGACAGATAGATGATTGATAGACAGACAGACAGACAGGCAGGCAGGCAGGCAGACAGACAGACAGACAGACAGACGGGACACCTTGGATAGTTGTACTGCTGATTTCTGCTGGTCTGTGAAAAAGGGTAATTAACGGTTACTTTTTTTTCTTCTCCTATTTAATTTCTTATAACTTTTTTTTTTTTACCAATTTCCCATGATTATACCTGATGAGTTAAGCAACTCATTTGAAGACCGTATTATACCACCTAACAACCATTGTTGAATTCTTGTTATTTTGCTTAGTGAAATTCTGGATCATTTCTAAAATTTTTTTAAGATTTTTTTATTCACTTTTTAAAAAACTTATCTTTTCTGTGCATTCCTGGATTGATGGGTATTTGGGTTGTTTACTGGTGATTTCTAACGGGATATTTTTTAAATTAATTTTAATGAGAAAGAAACAGCAATGAGAGTTTCAAAACAGGTTAGTAGTAGTAGTACGATTGTGAGGACAATATGCAATATGTCAACTTTCAAAGAAAAGAAAGGGGAAAAGAAAAAAAAAGTAATGTTGATTTAGAAGGGTTAATGTTTAATTGTTTGATCAATCTTATATACCTATATGTATTAATCTAAACTGATCTGATGATGAAAATATGTAATATAACCATTGTTAAATTTAAACAATAAAAAATTGA
>PVJA010043377.1:0-16806 GCA_004027025.1 Myocastor coypus | reverse complement strand
AAAAAAAAAAAAAAAAAAAAAAAAAAAAAAAAAAAAAAAAAAAAAAAAAAAAAAAAAAAAAAAAAAAAAAAAAAAAAAAAAAAAAAAAAAAAAAAAAAAAAAAAAAAAAAAAAAAAAAAAAAAAAATGCACCATATACAATAAAAAAAAAGTGTGGCAGGCAATTGAAATGATAGTATGGACCCTATAGTCAAGCTAGTGCCCATTCATGGTGAAACTACATAACAATGATAGTAAGACAGCACCAACCACTAGAAACATCTTGATTTTGAAAACGTCAAAATGAGGAAGAAAAAGTACACATTGAAGTTGAAGAAATATGTATATTGCAAATGAATTCAAGAATGTGCTCCCATTAGTTCACTCAAGCCTCAGTTCTTTTACTATATTTCCCCTTGTCTTAGTGTGGGATCATTTGTCTGCAAAATGAAATTGAGGAGGAAATCTAGGGATTCTGCCTACATCTTGCATAATTTAGAGAAAGCTGTTCCACACAGTGATGTTTAGAATTGCTTCATCTGCAGCACAGCAAGGTTTTCAATCCAGCTCAGTCCCAAGTATCGTTTAAGGAGATTGATTTCAAAAAAGATACCTGATTTTAGGACTTTCCTCTTCAGCTTATCTTTCTTTATTATAAAACCATATCAAGAGAACCATTCTCTTAGGGGGGAAAAACCTGAATATTCACTAATGAAATCTGAAATGACTCAAAGTGATTTTCTTCCAAGATTATGTACATTTTAATATAGAACTTTGAAAAATAGAGTGAAACCTTCAGAACCTAGCAAAATTAATGTTCTGAAAAGGATATGTGTGGGGTGATATTTTGGTTGGGAAAGATTTCCCAGTGCACCTCCTCCTGCCTACTCAGGAAGAGGGCCTCGCTTCTGAGCAGACATGTAGGCAGAAGCTCCCCTTCCCTCCATGGTTTCTCTTGCCAGGATCAGTGCACAGGACTGGATATTTGCTGAAGCACTTTATGATTAAAAAGAGCAAGAAATGTTCATTGGCAGGCCAGTAGTACTCCTGCTATGCCAGATCCAGAAGTTCACATTTCGTTGTTTTCTTTTATTATATTGTTTTGTTGCTTGTTTGCAGCAAGATCTTGCTATGTAGCCCACAGTGGCCTCAATTCACCATCTTCCTGCTTTAGCTATCTCAGTCATTGGTATTACAGGTATATACCACCTCACCCAGTTCTTAGCCTTTAAATAATGTCATTAATTGAAGTGACTCTAGTACCCTTTCCTGCTCTCCCATGATAGAGTGAAAAGAGAACTAGGAGTGAAGAGAAGGTGTCTGAGTCCTGGTCCCAAATCTGCCACCACCTACTTACATAACCTTATATAATATAAGTTATATAATCTGTCTGAACCTGAAATGCCATAGGAGAAATTGGAGAAAACTATGCTTAAAGTTCTATCCAGGTCTACATTCTGTTGGTAGTTTTCATTTGTAAGTGAGTATACTATTTCTACTCTGGAAAACCTTATTCAGAAATACATATCAAAATTTATCTCAATGCATAAAAAGATAGGAATCAAATAAATGGAAGCTAGTTTTAGATTATTTTGATGAGTATTAGGATAAAGAAGAAACTTAAGGGGCTGGGGAGATAGCTCAGGAGAATAAAAACTTGCCTGGCAAGCACAAGGTCCTGAGTTCAATCCCCAGTACCACAAAAAAAAAAAGAAGAAGAAACTTAAACAGTAAATCTAGAGAAGTTGTAACATAAAATAATTCCAAAGCAATATATTTTTTATTGTGAAGGTATTTTAATAAATAGAAATGTAAGGTCAATAAATAGCCATGATGCTCATAAAGGAAGAATGTATAGTATGTTTGGTCAGAAAAATCCACTATGAAAAATTAAATGAAGTGTTCGTGACTTAGAGCAATAGCTTGAAGTCCAAAGTGACAACAGATACAGGAGAGCTCCTTTGGAGTGTGGGGTTTCCAGGGCAGAGAAAGAAGTGATAATGAGCTCTGTGAACACAGCTCCTATCACCAGTTTGGGGACAGCTGCACCACAAGAACATGAAAACTAGTGCCAACCTCTGGAGTCCTCTGATAGGAAGGCCAGCAGTTGTGATCAAACTAACAATTACATGAGAAATACCATGCTCAAGTGTCTACCAGAAATACTCAAATAGCTTTTTAAATAAAATAGCTTTTGAAAATAAAATCATTTCAGTTGACTGAAAAATATGATAATGTTAGCTGATGGTTCTTTGTGGTATAATAAAAGTAACACCAGCATAATAATTAATTCAAGAAAGGATAGGCTTCCTCACTTTCAGTCAGTTATATATGAGGGTGTGATGTTGTACTCCAACCCCAAGCAGGACAAAAAGATCGGAACATAAAATTATCTTATGATAGTTGCAGCCTTAACAAGTAAACGACATGTTCTGATTATCTGGTTTCTCTCTTGGCCCATAAATTCACCCTTTGAGCAATGCTCAACTCACATATGAGACAATCTTCTGATTAGTTTTCACCTTGCTCCCCCAAAGCCACATCAAAAAGGTACCAATTTAGATGATGAAGTCAGATCTAATGACCTCACTGCATCACATATGACTCCTAGCTGAATGAGCTACATAGATTAAAAATGCAATTCCTCAGTGTGTAGTTTCCAATGAAGTGGCTTTTCTTTCAAGCAAATTCAAAATCTGCAAAGATTCTTCATTAGCTCAACTCTGTTGTGTCCCTGAAAAGATGACTCAATCTGTAGGCCCTTAAGCAACATATGGGTGAAACCTTCAGACAAATCAGAACATGGCTCCCAAAGTTCAACAGTAATTCAACTAAAAAGATAAATTGGGCTTATCCATAATCTATGCACTGTCACAAGAGATAGGAAGGCAAATAGGATGATTTAACCATTTGTTTTGCAGTATGATAGTTTCAAAAGTCTCAATAGCTTGCTACAATAGACATTGGTTTCATATTCAAGGGTTTCTAAGTGGGTTGTCATCTCAGTGGCCTTTGTTGGGTGTGCATGTTTTATATGTGTTTCACATTGTAGGACTCAGTTGGAGAAACTATGGCTCTCAGGGCCACACTCTTTCCACGAAAGACAGTAGCTGTAAAGAGCTGGTGGAAACTTGTAGCATTTGGTAGTTATTAATTTATCACCTCTCAGCTACAAATTCACCCTTGGGTACTTGCTCTGCAATAACAGATGGGACTCTTAGTATTTCATATGTATAGTTAAATTATTTCAACAATTAAGATATTCTTTATAATATGCTTCATCACAGGGACATGGAAAGACAATGTAGGAGAAAGGAGAGGGGTTCATTTCCTGGCTCTGTTGAGCTATTGCATTTTTGTTTGCTTGTGATGCATGGTACCTGTGCATTGGCACAGCTGGTGGTGCTCTGGTTCCCCCTGTGTGCCATCACTTGTGACTCTCAGATGGGTCCAAGCCCAGTGCTCTTCATTACAGACCCCTCTTCATATGAACTCTAGTGAACTCCAGAGGCATCCCAGCTCTCTCTTCATACTCACCCAAGAGCCTTGGCTGGTGAACACCCGTGATTGTCTCCTAGACACTTCCGAGTACAGACACCCACATACCCTGTCTTTGTGCTTCTATCCATCAGCCTCAGGGACCATGTGATGGGCCTAACTCTGACTATGAAAGCCTAGCATATTTCTCCACCAGCCAGTGGACTGCAGCCATACCACCTCCAATCAATGAGTTCTAATCCTATCCTTAGGACATAGGACCTCATCCTTCCAAATTTGTCCTCCCTTAATATTTTTTCTCCCTCTCTTTTACTATTTACTTTCTTTTATATTTTCACATTAAATATCCACATAGCAAATATTACCTTTGATTATCATGCTTTCCGTGGACACCTCTCCAACGCTGGCTTCCCGAATACTCTTCTTTCTTTGCGTCTGTTGAAGATAGTATTTATGCTTGAGCTTAAAGCTATTTCACAGCATATGGCTTTCCTTAGGTATCTCCCACATGCACATGAGGTTCACATGCTATGAAACTGCCATTGGATTATCTCTTGTTAACCTGTCTTTTGTTACATAGGACCTGTCTTGATTACTTTTCTCGCATTGCTGAGACAAAATACCAGAAGGCCCACAACTAAGAAAGGAAAGGTTATTTAGCTCATAGTTTGCAGAGGTTACAGTGCAGGATCAGTAGGCTCCAAGGCAGAGTGGTGTGGCAGAGGAGCAACTGTTCATGATAGCTGAAGGTATCAAAAGCAAGAAGAAGCAAAAAGTAGGAAGCAAACTCCACTTCCTCCCTCATATTGGATGCAGGTTACTCACCCTAGAATGGGCGTAGCCCTCACCTTCTCAATGCTAGTACTAGATAATGATCCAATCACAAGCTCTAGATTCAGTTACCTCCAAAAAGTCTACCGACCATGACTCCCTGAGGCTTTGGGCTGGCGAACATCCAGACAAAAAACCATAATAGGGTCCAACCAGGAACTCAGAAAAGTAGAAGAGAAAGTTATTTTCCTCCCCTACACCAATATAGAGGGAACAAATTTTCAGCACCCAAGCACTAGATATTCAAAAGTGAATAAGAAATCATCACTTGTCTCAGAAAGCTCCAGAGCTAATGGAAGACTAAATATAAACAACTCATTATGTGAAGTGAGAAAGTTTAATATTAGACATGTACCCAAAGTATAGAGTTAACAAAAGGAAAGTGTGAAGAAAGCTTTGAAAGGGAAGATCCAGTATGTTCAGAGCTCAAGAAGACCTCTGACAAACAGTAAGACAGTGAGTATAGGTAGACTCAATGGGAAAGGTATAGGATGGCAGATGGACACAGACTATGACACGACATCTGTGTAGTGCATCCCACATTTCAAATTATAATCACACTCACTGCCCCATTTGATTTTCAATGGACTCAGGGAAGTTAAACTACAGTGCATATGCACAGAAATGTTTTCCATTTTCTTGAAATAAATCCAATCTTAGATTATTTCTGCTCAATGAAGTACAAGAGTTGAAAACACTTTTTATGTGAGAAAAAGACTGTATATATTAGCCCCAAGTGGGAATTGTGAAGAAAAATGTTCTATCCATTTAAATTGTTTCTAAACATAAATCAAAGGTGACATTGGCCCCCAAGATATCATGAGCAGCGTCATGTCATCCTTGTTTCTCACAAAGAAAAGTTATTGTTTTTAAATCCTGACAAACTCCCCAGAGAACAATACTTCCTTCATTCTTTGTTTTTGTTTCTTACACCCTGCAAGGGAGTTACCATAACACTATCTTATTTTCTTGACTTTATACATGCGTACACATGCACATAACCAAACACACCATTCTTTCTGTAAATATCAGAGCCATGTTTCAAGGCTCTATTCAAAACCCTTTTCTCTATTCTATCCTTTCCTCAGAAGTTCTCTTTTTCATACCTTGTTATCAGGCCAAGGGAACTTCCTTAAAATAATACTTTTCTGATCTTCACTTAAAATTCAAAATTTCAAGCCGGGTGTGGTGGCGCACGCCTGTAATCCCAGCACTCGGGTGGCTGAGGCAGGAGGATCAGTGCGAGTTCAAGACCAGCCTGGGCTACAAAGGTGAGCTCAAGGCCAGCCTGAACTGCACAATGAGACCCTGTCTCAAAAAGACAAAAAAAAAAAATTCAAAATTTCTGGGGGATGGTACACATTTTGTAGTGTGTGTGTGTGGCCATGGGGACTGATCCCAGGGAGCACTGAGCTACTTTCTCTGCCTCTTTATAATGTTTTTTTTTTTTTTTTAATTTAAGAGATTCTTGTTTAGTTACACAGGTTGTGTTCAAACTTCTGTTCCTCCTGCTTCAACCTCCCAAGTGGCTTGTATTACAGGCATGTGGAACCATGTCTACCCCATGTAATTTTGGTTTGGCTGGCCTAGCACCTGCTAGTTGAAAAGCATTCATTAATAACCATCATACATATAATTAATACTTAATTGCTGACATCTGTTTTGCATAAGTGCTTCTCACTCCTCGAATTCTGCTAGTCGCTATAACACACTTGGCAAGCTGATCAATGTTGAATATCTTAGGATCAGGCGCTCTGCTTTCAGGTGATTTTTCCATTTCAAATAACACGATCAATAAATAATAGTCATTTTTATTGCATTTAATAAGAAATAACAATGTGACAGTTTCAAAACATGTTAGCAGTACATTTCCAGTATTTGAAACACTGCATGTCACTGTCCTCCTAGTAGTTATATAGAACACAGGGTGTAGACGTGATAATTTTTCTAATCATGATTGGTACAAAAAAATTTCTTCTCGTTGAACTAATTTGGCATCATTGCTTAAAATTATATATCTAAGGGCCAGCCAGATAGCTCAGGCTCAAGGACAGGGATTGAATCCCTGGCCTGCAGCACTGGCCCTGCCTCGGGGACTCACTGAGCCAGAGATTGAGACTGGGTATTGTGGTGCACACCTATAATCTCAATGTTTGAGAGGCTGAAAAACAGGAAGATCACTATGAGTCTAATCTGTTTAGTGAAACCCTGTAGATCCTATACTAAACACATTTAAAAAATTACATGCATCTAATCCAATTCCATGTCCATTCTTCCCTTTGATTTACCTTTCTAAATTAGTCTACCACTTCCTTTACCTATGATTTCTTTCTCACAGCATTGAAGATTCTATTATCACTTAAACAGAATGACAATTTTAGTTGTTACACCTGCCAAGAGGATTTACGGTGGTAGAAAAATGCAGAGATGCTCATATTTCTTTTTTATTTTTAAAAGACAGTATCAATTAGAATTAGCACAGAAAAATTACAAGTCATGCAGAATTTCCCTTAACAAAGCAATATGAATTTTACAGTATTTGTTGTATTGCAGTGTTGTCTTCCACCCAACTATTCATATTACCAAATATATACACGGAAAATTCGAAGAAGACAGAAATATGTAAGAAATTAAGAAGAGAAAAAGTGCAAACAACTGAAAAATGACAAAACAAATGAAGCATTATCTACTCCTTTCCACAGACCACCAGGAATGCACCTTACAGTTGTCCAAGCCATCCTGCTTACATATAGAGATGTATCTCTTTCTGTCCCTCTCTCTCCTGTCCTTCTCCTCAACTCAGTAGCTCCTTTTGAATAATTTCATTCCTTTTCCCAGTATCTATTGCTTCCTTTTGGATTCCATTTCCTCTTTCAGGTTCTTACACTAAGGATAAAATATGATGTGTGCACATGCGGGTCTGATTTATTTCACTTATGAGTATTTCTCCAGTTGCATCCACTAACAGATGAGATGTTCATACTTAAATACAGTTCTTAATCAACTTGTACAGTCTTCCTCAGTTTACTCTGCAAATCAGTTGCATCAAACCACCTGGAGTGTGCATTAAAAGCCAGATATTGGTACCCAGTCACATCCTCCTAAGTCGGAATACTTGGAAGAGCGGTTTAGGAATGTAAGTTAAGTAACATCTTGTTTAAGCACAGAAAGTTAGAGCAACAGTGTTCTAAACAATCTCCTTCTGATAGCTGAGGAACCTGACGTCAAGAGAAAGAGGAAAAGGAGAGAAGGGGAGGAGAGGGGAGAGGGGGAGGAAGCTGCAATGGCTGCCATTTATGTAGTATACACTATCATGCTCAACACAGAAACTCCAAAGTACAACAGCCTCATGGTACACTGAGTACTTTGAACTAAAGGACACTTTGAGCTCCTCAGAAGCAAGTTCTCTCTGACCTTCTCCAGCCTCCACTTCTCCACCAAGACAAGTCACAGAAACCAGAATTCTTCTACTCCAAGACAGGTCATAGAAAGTAGAAATCCTCCCCCTCAAAGCAAGCTGTAAACTTGACTTTGTCCCCTGAAAGCTAGCTAGAGGAGCCTCATCCAGAGAGGGTCTGCCCTCAGGGGGAAAGAATGAAGACAAGAAGAAGCTGAACAAATTAACCTTGTGAAGCTCTTTCTCCTATCCCCTCCCCAAGTTTAATAGCGCTGAATCACACCTTTTTTGTTTGTGTCACTGTGTTTGGCAACAGCTATCCCTATCTCTCATTTGATTTATCCTAGAAAATGCGCACCTTTCCCTATGTACTCCAGTCTTCCTTTCTGAAACCTCTTGTATCACATTAAGCTTTGTTAATGAACTTGGTGTGTTTTTCTCCTGCTAATGTATTTTGTTATGGGAGTCATGTGGTAACTCGTAACCCCTGTGATGGTGAAGGTAAAGGCCTTACATTTCACCCTGCTGCAGTCTATATAGGCCACTGTTGTGATCACTGTATGTGACAGCTCAATTTTAGCCCTCATTACAACCTAGGAGAAAGCTAAAAGAATTAGAAAGGTTAATGGTACAACTGGCTCTAGAACTCAGATACCCTAGCATTCTCATTACTGGATAGCAGGTCCTGGGAGAATTCTTTTCAGGTTCCTGGTGCCCTGAAAAGAAAATTGGATGAGACACATAGAAAGGGTAGAAAGGATGTTGTAAGTTCCCAACCTGGCCTGGCTCCCCCACCCCCCAGTGTGCTTGCCAGCAGAAGCACTACTTTCTGCAGGGAACTCAGCTCAGCCCTCAGGCTATCACTAGAAAACACAGGAAAGAAGATAAGATATGACAAGTGATTTTTCAGGTCCTGGAGATACCCAAAACTTTACTGTGGACACTTCAAAGCACTCAGCTTACTGAAAACTTTTACCACAGATATTCCTGCTTAGTGTCCCCTGCCTTCTCTTCATCCCTATAAAAGGGACACATTTTTCTTTGTTCAGGGCAGAAGATCTTACTGCATTCTCTGCTTGAACCTAGGCACAATAAATTCCATGTCATGTTAGCTTTAAATAAGACTGGTGGTCTCTCATGCTTATTCAGCTGACAGATGTATGGTAGTGAAGGTGAAACAGAAGTTCACTCAGCATGCAGAGAGTGGGCTGGTGAACAAACTCACCGTGAGAGTAAGGGAAAGATGTCTTTTGTATTTTGTACTCTTAGATGGGTGTCTTCCTCATACAGAGAAGGTATTAGGATGATTGTACTGTTCTAGATTCAATTGACCTATCACCAGATTTAAACTGTTCTGTCAAAAGACTAACTTGTAGAGCCAGCGAGATAGCTCAGTGAACTAAGCACCTGCTTAGGCAAGTGCATGGACTAGGGTTCGACTGCCAACATGCACCAGCCCTGCCATCAGGTGCACTGAGCCGGCCACCAAGACCAGACATGGTGGCACTCACCTATAAGCCCAGCAGTGAGGAGGCTGAAAATAGGCAGATCACTACTATTCTGAACTATGTAGTGAGATCCCATACCAAATACATAAAAAAATAAAATAAAAGACTCACTTGTCTTCTGTTTTTGTTTGTTCAATTATATTTTACTTTGAGAAGTAAAAGCAAAAGCAAAAACAAAGTCAGAAACAAAGACAGAAACAGGGCAACATACAACAATATATATTATAGATTTTTCAAACCAAGAATAGTTTATTAACAATGATTGATACATTGTCCATTTTCATTGTCAAATCTGTTGCTCAGACTAACAGATACAGTTATGTAAGACTGGACATATGGTTGCACATTACCGCTTGCTTTCAAGAAACCTTAAATTTTTGTTGCTGTCTCTTTTTTAAGTTTTTAAAAAAATTGTTTTAAAGTGAATATCGTCATAATTGATATATTAGAAATAGTACACACTTAGAAGATCAAAATGACAGGTATTCAAGCATCGTTTTTGCATTACACATTGCTACTCTCGAGGGGCTGGGGACAGATAGTTCTGTGGCACAAGTCAAGGTGATGAATTCGAACTACAGTCCCACAAAAAAAAACCTTGCTGTCCTCAATGTAGTTGCCCAGATCACAGATTTCAGCATACAGAGTTAATCAAGGTGAAAATTCTACACATTAACTGCTATTTTAAAAAAAAACTGATGCAGATTTTCAGTACAATCACCTCAGCCATCCTGAATATATACTTCAATGCTTTTTTCCCTTACTTTTTTTCTATCTTTTCTCCGTTCTCTCCTCTTCATTGTTTAATTCCTAGTTCCATTACTTTCTATTTTACTATATCTATTATATCTTTCAGGTTTTATTTTATCTTTCGAGTTCTTACACTAGGGAGACAATATGATATTTACACATATGGGCCTGATTTGTTTCACTTATGAGTATAGCCTCTAGTTGCATCCACTTATCTATGAAGGCTTTGAGTTTCTCCTTCTTTATAGCTGAGTAATACTCCATTATGTAAAAATACCACATGTTTTTCATCCATTCCTCAGGTGATACCCATTTTGGTTGTTTCCAAGATTTGGCTATGACAAATTGTGCTGCTGTAAACATGGGTGCACATATATCATTGTGGTATGGTGTATTCAATTCTTCTGGGAAAATACCCAGAAGGGGACTAGCTCGTCTTCTTTCCAGATATAAGTGAAGCATTGAAAATAGCACTTTTCTGATTAGTTCTATGTACGATGCACAGTAGTTAAGAGTCATACTGTATCCTGTGTTCTGCAAAGGTGCTCTCAATCTCAATGAATTTGCCGGATTCCACCCAGGTGTTTGCCTGGTTTTGCCCCAGCTCTCACCTCCTACCTTATTCTTTCTATGGACAAGAGTGACGTGCATTCTAGTGGTCTACATTTGGTCTCTTCATAGAAGAGGCTAGGCAAGGGCAAAAGGCATACAGCCCCAGGGTGATAACCCAAAAGGCTTATTTGTGCTTTCTTTGGCCTACTTCAAAGTCTTCTAGTTTTACTTGTACTTACACATAAAAGTAATCTCCATGAACAATTATGAGGCAGATCTTGTTAGATTTGGCCTGGTTGTTTGCCTGGGTGTAACAAGTGTTTATTCACCACATAGATCACCTTATAGTAGTTTTGCTGAAATTTACAGAAGAAAACTCATATTTAAACAATGATTAGAAAACTTATCATGTCTACGCCCTGTGCTCTGCATAACTATTATGAGGATGACACTATGCATCGTATCAATTATTGGGAATGTACTACTAATGTGTTTTGAAAATGTCACATTGTTATTTCTTATTAAAAGTAATCAAAATAAAATTCTATTATTTTGCTATCTGTTATTCTGAGGCTGCAAAATCTCAAGAAACACTGTGTACAAAATTTTACTTACATTGTTCTAAATTCTTCTCAAAGTTCGCAAATGTACCAAGGTCCCAGGCCTGCTGAGAAGTGTGCTCCTGACCCTTCTCAGCACTATGAGTTTCCCCAGATGGGTTGTTTTTTGGAGGGGTACAGGATATCAAACTCAGGACCTTGTACTGCTGAGCTATATCCCAGTCCCCCAGATGGATTTTGTGAGCATTTGCTTCAGAAGTAAAGCCAATTAGAGTTCCAACATGTGTGGCCATACCAGTTCAATGAGCATAATTCTCAAATATGACAATCCAGGAAAGATATTGAATATGTAACTTTTTCTTTGGATTATATTCTGGTATGAAAAAAAAGGACAAGTTTCTAATGTGACTATGTAAATAACTGCATTGCCATTAAAAAAAACAATAAAAGATTTAAAATTCAGGACAGGGCGGCTTCAGGGACCGCGGTTCGATCCCCGGCACCACATGCTGCGCCAGCCCTGCCCTTGGAGCGGGCTGAGCCGGCCATAAAAATGAGTGAATAAACAAATAAAGGTTCTTTAAAAAAAAAAAGGATTTAAAATAAAATAAAATAAAATAAAATAAAATTTCAGGACAGTGTTGAAGGAAAGGATTAGATATAATTATAAATATTACAGATACAACAATGTCCATCATCTGGTAAAAATTGAGATGTTTCCAATCTCTACAATGGAATAATATCCCTCAGTCAAAAGAAAATTAATGCTGATACAGCCTCAAAATGGATATACCTTGAAAACATGATGCTACATTAAAGAAACTAGACACAAAAGGCTATGTGTTTCATAATTTCATGTATACAAAAGGCCTAGAATAGACAAATTTATGGGGACAGAAAAGAGAGTAGTTAATGTTGTGTGCTAGTGGTGATGGGGAAAAGGGAGAGAAGTTGCTAATGAGTACAAAGTTTTTTTAAAGTAATGAAAATATTCTAGAATTGTTGCTACAGTGGTCATATTAGGTCAGTATACTAAAGCAAGAGTCAGCAAGATAGTGCAGTGGTCTAAAGCACCTGCTCAGGCAAGCTTTGGCAAGCGCACAGGGACTGCAGCTCAATCCCTGGCACCATATGTTATGCCAGTTCTGACCCCTGGGTAGGCTGAATTGGTATATATATATATATATATATATATATATATATATATATATATAATGAAAACAAGTGAATTGCACACTTCACATGGAGAATTGCATGATATGTAAATTGTCTCTATAAAGCTGTTTTATTTTATTTTATTGAGAAAAAAGTAAACAAAAGATCTAGAATACCACTGAGTGAAGCTAGATAAGTATGTTGAGCTGTAAAAGGCTTATATAGCTTCCATCACTGCCAGTTCTGCCAATAACCTACTGCAATTATGGAACACTGGATTATGTACACAACTACTTTCTCTTAGTTCAGTGAGAAGAAATTTTTTGTACCAATAATGAATAGAAAAATTATCATGTCTGTATCCTGTGCTCTAAATAACGAATACAAGGACAACAATATGCATTGGGTTAATTAATGAGGATACACTACTAAGGTGTTCTGATACCATCGCATTGTTCTTTCTTATTAAAAGTAATAAAAAAGTAAAAACTGTTTCATAACTAGATGATAGGGGAATAGCACTGTTAATACAGTGCATATTATTATCTTTGAAGTAGTTATCCAGAGGACAAGATATAAGCATAAAATGTCTCCAATTCAGAGTGGCACAAGCCTTACTTCTTATGAACTCAGATATTAATAATATAGTTAACTTGAGATTTTTCTCTTTTTTATTATCTTAGTTACTCTTCTCTCATCGCTGGGACAAATACCTGACACTCAAAATAAGGGAAGGAAAGGTTTATTTAGCTCACAGTTACTGGAGGTTTCAGTCCCTATTCAGCTGGCTCCAAGGTAGAAGGGCACATGGTGGAAGGCAACATTTCATGGAGGCAGTTAAGAGCCAGAGCACAGGGAGAGCTAGCTGCAGCTCAAGCATCTAACTTCTCCTAGCTTACATTGAAATGCAAATCATATGCCCCAGGGCAGGTGCAGCATCCATTTCCACAATAATAAATTACAAATTCCAGAAGCCGCCCCATGACTGGGTGAGGCTTTGGGGGGGGGACACCTATACATAAACCATAACATTTATTTATTTACTTACTTACTTACTTACTTACTTATTATATTTTAGGGAAGGGTCTACAGGGTGTTCAAGGTCTCACTACTAGAAATCGGACTCATAGTGATCTGCCTGTTTCCAGACTCACAAGAGCTGCCAGTCTCAATTGCTGTCTCAGCGCACCCTGGGGGCAGGGCCCACACTGCAGACCTGGGAATTGAAACTCAGTCCCTGAGCCTGCTTGCAAGTGCTGTGATCCACTAAGCTATTTCGCCAGCCCTCCATCCTAGTTTTTCCTTTTGAAAAATCTCTTCTCATTTCACAATATCTATTGTATAGGTTTACCAGGGGTGGAACTCAACAGGAAATTTTTGTACTTGCCAGGCGGGCGCTTATCCTACCAAGCTAGATTGCCGGCACTTTTTTTTGTTTGTTTGTTTGGTTTTTTTTGGTTTGGTTTTTTTTTTTTTTTTTTTTTTTTTTTTTTTTTTTTTTTTTTTTTTTTTTTTTTTTTTTTTTTTTTTTTTTGGGACTGGGGTTCAAACTCACGACCTTGCACTTGCCAGGCAGGCACTTGTGCCATGGAGCTATCTCCTTGGCCCTGATGTTAGACTTCTTTTTTACTCTTTCAATTTCTCATACCAGGGAGTATGAGACCATAATGAGTATCGTCTCAAATTGCATCCATCTACTTAGAAAAGTCTCAAATTTATCCTTTTTATGCCTAGATAGTATTCCATTGCACAAAATTACCGCATCTTTTTTATCCATTCCTCTGTTGGTAGGCAATTGGGTCGTTTGCACCATTTAGGTACTACAAATTGTGCTGCTATAAACATGAGTGTGCATATGTCTCTGTGGTACAGGGTTTACAATTCTTCTGGGGAAATATCCAGAAGGGGAATAGATGGGACAAATGGAACCTCTAATCCTAGTTTTCTGAAGAACCTGCACAGATTTCCACAGTGGGAGAATCAGTCTACGTTCTCAGCAACAGTCCATAGTACCTCCAGCATTTGTTATTTTTTTTTATGCTAACCATTCTTTCTGGGCTAAGATGGAATCTCAGTGTTGTTTTAGTTTACATCTCTTAAATAACCAATGATATTGAGCATCTTTTATATATTTATTTGTATTTCTTCGTTTGAGAAGTACATATCATCTCGATGTCCATTCTTGGGTTGGGTCTTTGAATTTTGGGGGTCTGATTTTTTAAATTCTTCATATACTCTTAAGAGGAAGGCCTTTGTCTGAGGAACAATTGTCTAAAATTTTTCCCAACCTGTGGGTTGTCTTTTCACTCTTGGTAATTTCTTCTGATGCGCAAAACTTTTTTTTAATGAGATGAGATCCCAGTTGTTGATTCCTTGAAATATTACCCTTGCAGTTTGAGTTATGAAACTCAAACTTTGTTCATGAATTCTTTGCTTGCAATTATGTTTTCAAGATTTCTACCTCCGCTGGGCGTGGTGGCGCACGCCTGTAATCCCAGCACTTGGGAGGCTGAGGCAGGGGGACCAGTGCGAGTTCGAGACCAGCCTGGGCTACAAAAGTGAGCTCAAGGCCAGCTTCAACTGCATAGTGAGACCCTGTCTCAAAAAAAAAAAAAAAAAAAAAAAAAAAAAAAAAAAAAAAAAAAAAAAAAAAAAAAAAAAAAAAAAAAAAAAAAAAAAAAAAAAAAAAAAAAAAAAAAAAAAAAAAGATTTCTACCTCCTTTGTCTTCCAGTAGATTTAAATTTCTGTTTTAACATTTAGATCTTTGGTCCATTTTGCATTTAGTTTAATACATGGTGATAGACATGTGTCTAGTTTTAATCTCAACATATAGAGAACCAGTTTTTCCAGTACCATTTATTAAGAGACTATCTTTCTTCCAGTTAGCATGTTGTGTATTTTTTCATAGATAAAGTAGCTAACTGTGTTTGTAGTTATATCTGTATCTTCTGATCTCTTCCACTAATCTGCACATCTGTATTTTTATTAGTATTATGCTGATTTTATTATAGTAGCTATAGCATGGTTTCAAGTCAGAGTTCATGATGCCTCCCCGCCTTGACTTTGTTGCTCAGAATTACTTTTACTATTCTAGGTCTCTTCTGGTTCCAAATGAATTTTAGAAATGTTTATGTAGTTATGTGAGATATGTTAATGGTATTTTGTTTGAGTTTCATCAAGCCATTTTTAAAGATTTTTTAAAACCTGTTTTTAATTCAAACATTAAATTTTTGCAAATATGGCCATTTGCACTATGTTGGTTCTTCCTATCCAGGAGCAAAGGATATCTTTCCATTTTCTGATTTCCTCCTCAATTTCCTTTTACAGAGTACTGCAATTTTCAGTTAATAGATCTTTTACTTCCTTTGTTAGATTCATTCACGAGTATGTCATTTTTTTAGATGTTTATGAAGGGTACAGTTATCTTAATTTCTCTCTCAGTGAGTTTGTTGTTTGTGTAGAGGAATGTTATTGATCTTTGAGTGTTAACTTTATATCCAGCTATGGTACTTAATTTGGTTATTAAAGTTAGAAATCTTTTGGTGGAGTTTTTTGAGTCTTCTATGTAGACTATCATGTAATCTACAAACAATGATAATTTAAATTCTTCCTTTCCTATACTTATTCTTATTATTTCTCTGTCTTGTCTAATTGCTCTGGCTGTTTCCAGAACTATATTGAACAAGAGTCTTGACAGTGGACATCCTTGTCTTGTACCTGACTCTAGCATGAAACTTTAGATTCTCCATTTTTGTCCATTTAGTATAATGTTGGCTGTTGATTTGTCACAGATAGCTTTTACCAGATTTACATAAAGACCACTTAATCCAACTTCTGGTAAGATTTTCATCATCAACAAGTGTTGGACTATAATGTTGTTTTAAGATGTGGGTTGCTGATACCTTCAGTAAAGAGAAAGTAATTCTTACATAATCTGAGAAGAAAAGAACGTTAAAACATTAACCCAAACAAACTTAACTGTATTCCAAACAAAATACCACAATAAAATTTCTCCAACCAGTTCCTTCAGTCTTATGTAATTAACTTTTATTGTGAAGGATCTTCTATCAGTATTCTCATAAAACCGTTTGTATTTTGCCTGCAAGATTTCTGGAAATCCTGATTCTATCCACAGTTATGACTTTAAAGTCATCCAAGTGATGTCACCAGAGGACTATTCTCAAGACCTTGTCTGCAGTATATATAATTTGGATTAACTGTTCCAGTCTTTTGTTTGACATTCTGAGATGTTCTTTTTTACTGGAGATAAAACACGACCTAGATCTTATAGCCAGAAAGTAGAGAAGAAACTATACATACAGCATAGGGATTTTGCAATAACAATTAACTTTTACTTAAAATTTTCATATGTAAAAGGTCACAATAAGAAGAATTCAACTGATGGGGCCTGGGGAGATAGCTCAGTAGAATAAGCACTTGCCTGGCAAGCACAAGGTCCTGAGTCAAATTCCCAGAACTGAAAATAAAGAAGAAGAAGAAGAAGAAGAAGAAGAAGAAGAAGAAGAAGAAGAAGAAGAAGAAGAAGAAGAAGAAGAAGAAGAAGAAGGAGGAGGAG